>CAIGRP010111546.1:25189-41754 GCA_903798385.1 Fraxinus cuspidata
CAAAAAGAACGCATTTTCAAAAATCTCAAAATGGACACTGAAAACACAAAACACAAAATGAATTCAAAACTCAAAACACAAAACTGAAACACAAATAGAACAGCCCATAAACAACCACAGTGCTGCATATCACCCTATTTCTACATTTTTTTCTCCTTTTTCTGCAGCAATTTCCTAATTTTTTTTCTTTTCGATTTATATCTATATTCTAAACAGAGACATTAATAGCATAACAATACAAGGAACCCGTTCGTCAACCTTACTTGCAGAGTTTATGGTTTCCCTAGCAGGAATGTAAGCTATATCTAGATTTCACTTGCCACTGAAGAAAAGGAAATCCGGGTGATTGACCTGTAGCAATTTTAGCCAATTATCAGCAGCCTGAAGGAGGAAGGTCACCAGTTGGTGCTGATATCCCGCATTAGGGGTCCACAATGATACTTTATATTTGTATGTGGCTAGCCCAAAAACTGGCAATGAAATTTTGGGAACACCATCCCCCCTCTCATTGGAATATGAGACAAGCGGTGTATGTATAGTTTCACTCCCTGAAAATCGAACAAAGGCGAATATCAAAAACAGTACAGGGTGAAGATACCTATCAAAATGCAATTATAATCATGATGAAAGTTGAAGGCATACAGAGAAGAGGAGAGTCCAAGGTGACATCAGAAAAGCCATCAAAAAACTAAAAGAGGAAAGACAACATGCAATATAGACTAAATTGGGAAACATGTTATCCTTCTATTTACTATTGGGAAACAAAAAAACCTAGAACTTTTCAAACATGGTAATGGACAAAATGTAAATTTAAGATTGAAAACAGAAAATAAAACAATAATGACAAGCATACACTCTCTGTGTGTGTGAGACGGAGAGATTCAGCTAACCTGTCAAGGGTGTATGAAGCGAGTGAAAGGTCAGAAAGCAAGCATCCAAATCTTTGAGAGTTTGTCCCACTGGTATCCTATAAATGGGATACCTACAAATAAATATTTTTTTTTCGTGAGAAAAACATCTATTACACATAAAATGGTAAATTGAAAATATAAACAAAAGCAAAAATATGATACCATGCTACAGAAATCCAACTGGAAGGTAGTAGATCACAGCTTCTGAGCATTTTTAGTTCAGGGAAACGGAGAGCAAGATCACATATCTGTGACAATTCGAGCACAGAAGCAGTAAGGATAAAAGAAGAGAAATCTTAAGGACTAAAAAAAGCAGAATATATAATCATGAGTTAATGATCGGAACAAAAGCTGACCTTGTCCGCCAAAGGTTCCCGACTATGAGGTTGGTCCCGTTCAAGATACTCAAACAACAAGCGACTTCGTGAACTACCAGATTCGCTTTCATCACTAGAAAAGCTTTCTTGATACGCCTGATCTCTCATGGACAATGGATCTATTCTACGAGCATTATCACTTGTTTGATGATGATAGCTCCATTGCTCAATTGAAAGGTCGGAGCTGCTTCTATCCTGTTCGCAATCGCTGCTTCCCTCACTGCTTGAATCCCTAAAATAGTCACCATCACTTTCCTCCCCAAGTCTCCTGTTATATAAAGGGAAATAATCAGGACATGTAGATCAATTGATTGCAAAAGTAAAGAGAGAAGAAAGAGGGCCATGCTTACTTATAAAATTTGATAAGCTTCATCTAGAAAAGGTCAAGATGTGGAGTAAACTTATGCATTAAAACTAGTAAACAATTGATTATTGGGAAAAAAAACATAGGCACCATACTCAAAAAGTCTGCCATGTAAATATGTAATTAAGATGCCTATAAACGCAATATTTCTTTTCTGATGGCAAACACAGCATGCAAGTGCAATAAAGGAAAAGGATCACACTTGTTTAGTGCAGAGTTTAATTCATATAAGCAGAACCAGATGCTTTCACACGTTGTCAAAATGCAATGGGCGAACAATATATCAGAAAAGAAACCTATGCTTTTCACACAGGCCAGTGTCTTATCCATGCATGAAGTCATGCACAATATACATCAAGAACTTCTATACGCATCATGCCTCCACTCACTATGGTATTGATCAAGGATGACAAATTAAGCATCTCTGGGACTTCAAACAAAATCAAGTAATATGATTTTTAACAAAACGAATGATATGAAGAGAGAGGACAGAGAGAGTGGAAAACATTCAGCCATAATTGAACATGGAGCATCTAGAAGAGAAAAGACATCTGTCGACCACAACAAGAAGAGAAGGAAAAAAAAAAGGGTCCGCTGTTTCTATTTCCCTTTTTCTTATTTTTATGAAAATTTGTTTCTATTTGCGTAACAAGTAAAAGATTATTGAAAACCAATCAAATGAAAATTAAAAAAAAAAAAAGACTATGACAAGATAATCCTTCCTTATGAATGCAAAAGATTTGACATACACAATGTGATAAATTTTGCAGTTCCACATCTTATTAAGTATTTCCTCTTGATCAGCCTATGCCAAAACATTATACATTCCAACCTGGAAGCAATTTTCCTCCTATATAACTATTTCATGGGCTATTTATCGAAGACAGAACCTCATTGGAAGGGGGTGTACGAAATAATGACTAACTGATACCTTCACACAACGAGGTGATGGTTTAATCTAACCAAGTGACTCGAATAGATGACACGTTGTAACTGTTTTATGAGCAATAAGTACATTGCCAATTTTTCACCTCAGGCACTCCAGTTCATAAATTGTATTCATAATTAAAAAAACTTCTCATTCGCGTAATCAGGTTCCTAAGTTTGAAATGAAACTTGATTCATACATTCATACTAGTATTTCCACAACCAAATTTTAATGTAAATGGACCCGCACATGACCCACGCCTAGACATAAAATGATCTATTCACCTGGCAATGTAATGGAAATTATTGTATCACATCAATATCATCATTAGCAATACAGAGGCTGACGCATTTACAATCAGAGAATGTTTTACACTTATGCTAAGCAATCTTGATTGAGTTACGAAATCAGTGATGATCATATAAACATCAAATCACATCCTTAACAGCATACATATATGACATCGGTATAACATCCATAAATCCAGTAGAAAGGGAACGAGCTAAAATTCTCCAGTCTAAAGTAATTTGTGCAAAGCCAACATACACTTCCTCAACCCAGAACTCTTTCAATTGCCTTCTAGTCATTCTAGCAACAGATATTTGACGATTGTTCTTGACAGAATCTCTAAAAGATATTGCAATGACACAAGCACAAGAACACATCACTAACAGGTTTTATGCACCTTTACTAGCAAATATTATCTGAACATCTAGCATTCTTATAGCAAGAAACACAAAACCAAGCCAGCAGGTCTTCTTCTTTCATTTCTACATTTTTTGACAAACAGATGAGGTCTGGTTATACTCGTGCACTCTAAATTGAATCAAGGCAGAAAACAAAGTACCTTGAATTTTCCGTACTCCTTGAAGGGTCAACATACAATTGTATACCCGATAAGTGGGGAACATAATATTGGACCACAAGGTCACTGTCATTCATTATCAATGGCACTCCTGCACCACATACACTCCATTCCTTGAATGACTCCCACAAATCAGCAAGCACAAAGTATGGTTGACACTCCTCATTGCAAGTTCTCCATTCCCTCAATGTTGTCTGTTAATATTTTCAAATAGGTTGAATCAAACCCATGCCAATTAAACAAAAATAAAGAAGTAAAACAATAAACTAATGATATTTTGAATTACTCAGCTAATTAATACTAATTTTCTTCCAAGTACAAAGAGGTGGTTACCATACTTCAAGAAAAACATACCATCTCCAAAGCATATTTCAGCCACAATCACTTGCACGTTGCTCTATCAACGTAAAAATTGCAATAACTTCTAATAACTAAAAATAAGAAACGATAATCACTAATAAACAAATGAAGTCATATTATCAATAGATCATTCATTAAAATTTCAATTCATAAACTACCCAAAACAATTGGTAATGGGCATCTGCAAAGGAGACACCAAAACACCAAAATGCACCAAATTTTGGTGCAAAAGATCTCCAATGTGGCACCAAAGTTTGCAGATCATTCATTAAAATTTCGATTCATAAACTACCCAAAACAATTGGTAATGGGCATCTCCAAAGGAGACACCAAAACACCAAAATGCACCAAATTTTGGTGCAAAAGATCTCCAATGTGGCACCAAAGTTTGCACCATTTTGGAGCAAAATGGTGCAAATTTACCTTTTTCTCCATTTGCCAAACTAATTGATGGAGGGTATTTGTGTCATTTGTGTTATATATTTTTCAATACAGTAAATTTTTATTATTTTTATTATTATAATTCTTATTATGATTAATATTATTATTATTTGCATTTAAAATAAATTTTTATAATGTAAAAAATAATAATTAATGAATTAATTAAAATTGTAGCACACAAAAAAAAATTAAAATATAACAAACACGATTATTTAAAGTTAACACGAAATCTCTAGTAAAATAAATAAAGAAATAATTTTTCAAATAAATAAATTATTAAAAAAAGAGAGAGAAGAAAAATGATTAAACACCATTCATTTGGTGTAATGGTTGGAGATGATTTTTAGTTTGGTGCAAGAATTGATGTAAAATGGTGCAAAACCTGCCTCAAATTTTGGTGCAGGTTCGAGATGGCCTAATAAACTCATGAATTCATATTTCCTACATGACCCGATCAATTAAACCAGACACTAGGCATCTATTTTCATTATTCAAATTTTAAAGTTCCATAATAAAATAAAGCATATGATCATCCATATAACTGTTGTACCATAAGTTTCAGCACTTTCATATCCAATGGCCAAAAAATTAATATGAAAAATAACAGCCAGATATTTAAAGTGATTAACTACAGTATTAAAAGTTCCTAAATATCATATTTTCAATAGATATTACCACATTTTTCTTAATTATTGAAACATAGACAACGCTGAGAGAAACACATTTCAACAAATAGAAACTAAAACTTTCGGACTAAATAAATGTTTAAGATTAAACACTATTTAAACATGGGCAGGGAAGTAATTAACAAAACATACTAAATCCATAAAATCTCCAAACTTTCAGATTAATTACCACTGACGATAAATTCAAATCCTTTCTACGTGAACCATTTCTAATTAAATAATTCATATATATCAATTAAACCTTTGATAATCGTTGAGCCGGCACTGAGGGTGTTATGGACTCCAGGAACCGTTCCAGATTGCACGAGGACGACGGTTCAAACATTGGCGAGGTAGCAACCCTCTTGGTCTTCTCCGGCGTCTCATCGGCTAGACTCCTATTTTGGGATCTCCGCAAATGATCTTGGCTCAGGCGAGCCCTGGAGGCGCTATAAAATCGATCTTCTCCATTTCTACTCCTGTTAAACTGCAATCCTGCCCCCAACATCCCTCTTCTTTTATAAAACCTAAAAATAACTAATAACCTAATCAATGGGTGTATATCTCTAAACCCTCTGTATAAATAACTATCAATGTGTATATAATTATAAATGACTATCTAATCGAATAAACAGAATAAATAAAAATGTATGTTATTGATCAAGGGGGAATTGGGTTTCACAAATGAGAAACTGAATCAAGGATTGATGTCAACAAAATCAAGGGATCGTAAGATTCTTAGTAAAAACCCTTCCGACGATGTTTCTGCAAAAAAAAAAAAAAATCCCAATTTCTTCGCAGAGAAGATGTTTATATGTGCGATAAAAAATGAAATGTACCTATAGAGAGAGATAGAAAGTGCATGGGTAGAAGAAGATGTGAGGTGAGAACCGAAAATTGAAGGATTATGGTATGGGTAAGGAGGAAGGTGGGGTGGGTGGGGGTGTTTGTTTATTACGCGCTGTGAATGGGCGGCGGCCGTAAGAGATTCGTGAAAATGACGTCTTTGCCACTTCAGTTTATGCCCTGTTTGATTCTCATTGGGATAAAATGTACCGTATAATAGTGATTTTTAAAATAATTTATGGTTCAAAAATAATAATTTTTTTTTAAAAAATGTGTATAATTATTTTATAAGGCACTGTGTGGCTAAAAATAAATTTTGAAAAAATATATCATTCTTTAAAAATTTTCCAACAGTTTTATTACGTAGAGAACTTAGAGTTGGAGTTCCCAATCAATTGAAACTATATCAAATAGGTCCAAATCTAAATTTTTGGCAGCCTCAATTCCCAACCTTTATAAGGGAAAAATTATGGTCAAGGTACCAAACCTTTCATTTAGTTGCAGACTTGATTCAAACCTTTAAAAAAGCGCAAATCCAATTCAAATTGAATGTTTCCGTCTGTTTGACTGTCAAAATTGTTAGTTGACCAAAAAAATGAAAATAATTAATAATTTTTCCCAAATAGACAAGACAATCTGGGTATTACACACTTTCCCTTCAAATCAAAAAATTGTTAATTACCCTTCATTTCATCATCCAATATGGAACCTGCAAAAATCCATGAAGATGATGATGAAATGTACAAAGAAGAAGATAATTTTCTATCAGATATTACAGTCCATATTCGAGACTCTTTTCCCCAACCTGTATATGATAAATGTGCTCCATTTTTTTCTCATTTATGGTATGAAACACTTTGATTACAATCCGTGCATATATATTGTCTTTATGTATTGAAAAATGTGAAAATGTTGAGTGATTTGATAACTTGGGAGTTAATATACCGTGTAATAGTTTGTCATGTACATGTGCATTGCTCGAACTAAAAAGGAATAGGGTTTGAATTTTTTTTTTCCATTTTTTTTGTTCATGAGAAAATATAAAGTATTTTAGCATACATCTACATTATGGTGAAAATTTATTTGGAAATATGATAAATCTTGTGTACGAGCATGGTAAAATAAGTTATCTAAACTATGTCAACCCTGATTTCTTTAACAGATTTCTTCTAGACAATGCTATGAAAATGTTGGGATATTCTGGTAGAATCAGATATTTGTACAAGATAGAGAAGAAAAGATTGAGTGAAGCATCATTATGTTTGGTTAAAGATTCAGATTTCATGAATGCAGTGAAGTTATTTCGTGAAAATAGGATGGCTGAATTGTATTGTTTGTCTGTAGTTGAAGTTTTGGAGTTGTCAGGGATGAAATAGAACATATGGATGTTTATGTAGTTGATTGTGAGATTGGTGACGAGATGATCAATGTTAAAAAATTTAGACTACATGATAAACCAGTGGATGAGAAGCAACCATTTTATGCTATTAAGATTTATGATCATTCATTAGAAAGTGATGACTTGTACATAATTGATGAAGTAGATGACATGGAAGCAGATCAAGAGCAGGTAATGTTTGGAGGAGATGATGTACAAGATGATAGGAGATGGATGTTGAGCACAAGATGATGTTGAAGAAACAGTAGTTGACATCAGAATAGAAATCGATCTTGGTAAAACTGATGTTGGTAAAATAGATGCAGAGGTTGGGAAAACGGAGGTTGATTTAACTGAGGCTGAACCGGTTGTTGGTGTGGATTTTGATGATAGTTTTGAAGCAGACTTACCTAAGTTGCAGACTGGTGAAATTGATGTGGAGTTTGTTGAACCAGAGGTGTAGGCGGTTGACGTGCAGGGTCAATCAGAGGTGTGGGGTTGTAAAATTGATGTGGAACATGGTGAAATCAAGGTGAATCATAGCAATCTCAGGCTAATTTCACTGTAGATATAAATACTACAGACGGTTAAATTGAACCACATATTGACACTGAAACAGATCATCATGTTGAGCAAGAAGGCCATGTATTTGCTATGCAAGAAGATTTAATAGATCTTGAGCAAGATGATGAATATGAAGAGGGTTTTTTTTGGAGGAATTCAATTGCTTGGAGTATGAGCAAAAAGAAAATATATATACATGGATGATAATGATGAAAACACAAATTTCAGGTTGAGTGAAAGTTTTGGAACTGGTATTGATAGTGTAAGGGGTGAGGCATCAAAAAAGAAGTTGGAACAGATTATGAAGACTCAAATGAGCTTAGGAGCTTACCCAGTGATAATGAGGCAGATGAATCATCTGCCTAAAAGATGAATGAGTTATTGTTTAACCTTGCAACTGATATGGATGATCCAAAGTTCAGATTAGGTGATGCATTTGTGTTACATACTTAGTTACTTATTTTAAAATGTAATTGACAACATGCTTCATTCATTTCTTACATGGATGAAATTTGACAATGTCAAGACTCTAAGGTCTACAATAGTTAAGTATTCAATTAAAAACTCCAAGCAACTCAAATATGTGAAAAATATGAGGATACAGTTGAATGTTAGATGTCAAGATAACTTCCATTGAGTTCTATATACATACCAACAACCGGTCAAGAGTCTCAGAATTAATACATTCAGCGATGAGCACACATGTACCATGGTGTGGCAAAATAAAAGAGTTAATGCAGGTTATCTGGCAAAAAAATACAAAAGAAAGTTTAGGCCCGATCCAAATGCCAATGAGCAGTTTTTTGAAAACTGTGAAAGAAGATTGCATGTACGAGATTTCAAAGTACCAATTCTACAAGACAAAATATGAATGTGTAGAAGTGGTGTATGGGATTGTAGCTGAGCAGTAAAAAAAATTTAAGGGATTATGAAGAGGAATTAAAGAGAACAAATCCTGATAGTACAGTGTAGATTGAAGGTTCAGGTCCTACTTTTAAAAAATTGTATATATATTTATGGGCTTGTAAGAAAGGTTTTAATGCTAGATTTGGGCCAGTAACTAGGTTTGATGGTTGCTTCATAAAGTCTGCAAAAGATTGGCAGTTGCTGGCAGCCAACCATAGAGCTTGGACATTCATTTATGATAGCAGATGCTGTGATTTTGTAAAGTGGCTTGGAGTTTTGAATGGAATAGTCACCTATGTTGTTCAAGACTGTTGAAGCTGAATTCCTTGCATTATATTGTGTTTTCATCAGGTTTTTAAACTGTATTCATCAAATATGAAGTGCAAGCAATTAGAAACTATGTAAAAGCTTTGGTACCTTTTTAGCATAGCTTATAAAAGGTTTGGTACTGTTCATGCAGCTATCACCAAATGTTTGGTATTGTAACTGCAACTATTACGAAATGTTTGGTACTTATGCTGTGATCCACTAAAAGGTTCGGTACCTTTGATGCACCATCTACAAAACATTTGGAGTGTGATCTGATCTTTAATTTTTCATTAGACAAAGGACAGAAATAAAAATGTGAAAGTCGGTACCAGCAATAATACAAAAAATGGCACTTCATTTCAAGCAAAAAGGTACAACACAACCACATTTCACAACATATAACACAAAAACTCTAACGCCTAAACCTGAAACCTAAATTTCTGAAACTAAAAATGCCTATCCTACAAACTCATCCTACATAACTAGGTACAAACCCATTTTACAAACACTCCACACACAAAGCCGAACAACTAAGTCTTCCACGCACGTATGAGGGTCACATGATACAAAAGGTACATCTACCAATATCTTGGCTTAGAAGACAAGTGACTAATCTTCTTCTTAGGTTCAGGTTCATTCACGAGGTCTTCATCTACGTTGGGGAACGACATCTGCATACATTCATTTTCATCTACGTGCTGATTTTTCCCGATTAACTATGGGAGAGAAAATGATCTTAATAATGATAAAAATGGAGGGAAAATAAACAATGAAGTGCAATAATAGAAGGGAAAAATGTGTAATACTCAGATTTCCTTTGTTTATTTGGGAATTTATTATTATTATTATTTCTGGGGTCAACTAACGATTTTGATAGTCAAACAGACGAAAATCGTCAATTTGGACTGGACTTGCGAATTTTAAAAGGTTTGATAATTTAGGTAGCACAAATAAAAAGTTTTGGTCAAGTCTGCAATTTTACCTTTTTATAAAGTTTGGGTAAGCAATCGAACTTTTCTTAAAATTACAAAATTTCCATAATGTATGAAAATATGATTGGGGACAAAAGTATGAATATTACTATGGGTTGGAGACCTTAAATTGTTATTTACAGAACTATAAAAGGTTTGAGAATCCAACCTCCAAAGTAATAGGTTGAGGTGCTTTTTGCTACATTTGTAGTAGGTTGGGGACCCTTATTGTAATTTTCCTTTAGTAGGTAGAAAATAGAAGGTCCTCCTTATTGAGCTTCTATTTTAATAATTATTATTTGAAAACTTTTTTTGTCATACATACTCATTTTCAACCACATATTCAAACAATAAAATATTTTGCACATAATTCCAAAATTTTTTCACACTTTTTAACCACACGTTTTCCTAAAAAATATTATTCAAATTTTTTATTTTTCCCAAATAATAATTGTCAAACAAGACTTATTTAAATATACAATTATAATATTTAGGGATGGCAACGAGGCGGGACGGGGTCGGGACAATATCCCTTGCCACTCGCCCCGCTAAGCAATTCCCCACCCCATCCTCTCCTCGTTACACGTTTAAGGTGGGGCAAGGCAAGGGGCGAGGCGAGGCCCTTGCCCAGTTTACTACCTCATTTATTTATTTATTTATTTTAAGTTTTTGATAATTTATATTGCCCACATTCATTAAATTGAAACAAATAATTTTAATTGTCATTTAAAAAAAATTAACAAAAATTATTAAACGGAGCGGGGCACTTGTCCTCGCCCCAAATACCCGATTAAGAGGGTAATTCCCGCCCCGTTCGGGGCGGAGCCCTACGGGTATCGGATTTTTTTATCATCCCTAATAATATTTAATAAAAATAAGTTAATTTTATACTTAGAAAAAATGAATCTTTATTTAAGTTGACTTGCAAACTGCAACTCATTGTGAAACAAAGTTTCAAGTATTTCTCACATGCAAATTAACATAGATAATGTGTTATAAACTTATATATCAAAATATTTCTAACGTACAATTTTTTGTCAAACTTTTCATTGTAAATTCGAAATATATAATAAAAATTACTATAATATTTAGCAATACAAATGGGGAAGAGGAAAGATGAGCGAAGAACAAAAATAAATTTGTGGGAAGATTCAACTTAAATAGAGCAAATATGTATTTTCATGCTGCATTAATTTACTTATTTAGCCTTTAATCAAATAAAAAATTAAGGGTCGGTTCTCTTTATCATTTTCAAACCGTTTTCTGTTTACGATTTTTCAAAACAGTGAAAACGCATTCTCTTTCCTATTTTCGAAAATAAGTTAAAAATTTATAAAGAAAACCTAAAACGACAAATTTGTTTTTTGAGTGTTTTCAGTTATAATTATGTCAAAATTTTCAAAACGCATTTTGGGTGTTTTCAAAATAATTTTTCAAAATGCCAAAAAGAATATATTTTCAACAATCTCAAGATGGACACTAAAAACACAAAATCAAAAATGAATTCAAAAAAATTAAAAATACAAAACTGAAATAGAAAGAGAACAACTCATAATTCTCCTTGAAATGGTTACTTTAAAATTCCTTGTTTGCATGTCAAAATCAGAGTAAATTGATTTGCCAGATACGGCAAAGGTTCAATCAACATTCTTAACTAAGGAATCATTAATTATATCACACAAGACGATTACGATATTGAACGATTGAAAATAGCATTCGGATGGATGAGGGACATTTGATATTTTTGTCTTCGCACTCTCTTAGGAACGTGGAGTTCTCTGCTTCCATTTGTCATAGTTTAACTTTTCAAATCTCAAGACGGGATGAAATGCATGAACATGGACACAAGACAAAAGTATGCATTTATTTTTGGCATTTATAAGTGAAGAAATTAATTATTCTAATTATTTTTTACAGGTGATAATTCCCTTTTAAGTAAATTATTTCGAGTTTCAAAAATTGAACTTCAAAGTAATATCTATCGTAGAGAATATTACCCTTATCTATTCGTGATTGTCATAGAATTTCCAACAAATCCTTTTTTACCTACATTACTAAAAAAATGTGATAACAACGAAGAAATCATCACTGAATTGCTAATGGAATGGATATGGGCACTTCTTCATTTTTGGTCCCCCCAACCAATAAATATTCAATTCGTCAAAAGAATAATGTTATTTAACACAACCGACGCATACTACCAGCATTAAGTGCTATTGAGTGACAAGATATTTTAAACGTAGAATTATGAATTCAAACCATCTTTTATGTAATTGTCATCTAGATAGATGTTTAGTACCAGTGTACTTGAGAAAATTGGACATTTTTAATTTTTTCGGTATTTGAAATAGTTTGATCTCGTTTATATTACTCTTTAATTGCTTGAGAATTTTAAGTCTCAATAAATTTTGAATTTTGTCATAACTTGTGGTGTTGATGTGGAAACAAAGTACTTGTGAATTTTGAGTGATCCAAAACATAGGGTTTGTGTTCTCCTATAGTAAATGGTTACAAGTGTTGATTGCATAGGGATGGGTATGGCAAATCCCTGCAGTCCCCACTTGTATTTATTTTAATCCTCCATAAAGCCAATGCTCTCTGTGCTAATAATTTCAGGCTGGAGTTTGAATATTTATTATCTTATGACAGACTTTTTTATGCATAATTATATGGAACGTAGTGGGCATACCCTAAAATTGATTATGATATATAACATTCCCCATGATGTTACCCCTTTCGATCTCCAAATTGATGCAGTGAAAAATATTTGTGCGATAATATTGCAATACGTAAAGAAATCTTTGTATTGATCACTTAAAGGAAAGGATTGTATGTATCGATTAAACTTTCAGGGAAAAATTATTGTACTTGTTGTAGTTCTTAGCAAATGTCCAATAAGTTTAGAAAGAGATAACAAACTTGACATTTATGGGTAAGAAGTAATTATTTTGAAAGACGGTAATTTTATTTCGTCACCTGTACTTTTTTTAAGTTGAAATAAAAGTAATGTTAACGTGTTGATTTTTCTCGAGGTTCTAGTGGACAATATGTAGTCTTGTATCTGTGACACATTTTTCCAATTTAGCCGTGGCCAAATATTCTACCTAACTCTTTAGTTTATTTTTGTATTAAGCCAACTGTACAGGGGTAACCCATACACCCTCTCACATGAGGTGGGTCTTGCGTGGGACCCACCTCAATAAAAAAGTAAAAAAAAATTACCCACCATCCCTGTGTGTGGGTTATTGGTGGGGTTCAACACCTCAATAAAAAAGTAAAAAAAAAATGTTTATTTTTCTCCCCTTCTCGTTCAAGTGGGACCATTGCAGATATTTAAGAACCAATAATTTCTCAGAGATATCAAACCCATAGGCAGCCCAGCCCAAGTGGGTTTAATCTAGTTCTATGGGGTACGTTAGATTGGTAAAATTCGGGGAATAAATAGTTAAATACTAGATTTCGGAAATGGAAAAAAAGTAAAAATAAATAAGGACTGCTGACTTTCAATTAACATTGATGAATATGTAAATCTTTAGTTCAAACAAATTCAGATCATCTTAAGACTCTTTATACTTTTTAACTTAATCTTAGTGGTTGGACGAAGATTTAGGTTTATACAATTACACTTTAAACTAAAATGTAATTGTATAAAAGAAAAATAAAACGAAAATGTAAAAGGGATGGTGGGGCAGTTGCTATCAATAAGTCGATTAATGCCACTCAAAATGGGTTTGAGACAAAGAATTTAAACTGGACAATAATTCAAATCAAGGCTGAGGTGCATCCACCCCAACCCACATTTAAATCCCCTGTCCCCAACCACGTTTGAATAATAGAGCTCCAATAAGTCGGTACCATCAAATTGACAGTGACGAATGCTATGACGTTTCTTTGGAAATTAGGAATAAGCACCTTGTATCGCGAATTTTACTTGGACAGTTTGCAAGGGTTGAGATGGTAGCCTCTAGAATGTGTTAAAATTATCTTTTATTCAAATGTCAATGAAATTCTGTCATATGTAAATTTGTAAAAACTCCTTGACAATATATCACAATGTAACAATTAACACCATCCACCCACCAACCAATCAATCAACCAGCGGTCCACAAAGTACTAAGTTTTAATTATATGGAGAATGGCATATTCTCAAGGATAATTCCACGTCTGAAATGAGTTAAAAACGACAAGTTTGAGCTTCAAGGTGTCAAGTTTTGGTGTTTACACACTCGTTTATCGATAGATGATGTCAAAATCTCATCAACCAAAAAATAAAATAAATTCTCACTTTTGTTTTTGACACTATCAATTTGTAAAAGATTGTGTAAACAATGATATACAACAAGCATTAAAAAGAATTAAAAAATGATTAATCTACTTGTACGCATATTCTCTATGATGTGTCAAAAATCTAGTCATGCATTAAAAAAAATGTTGTTAAAATCAATGCAGCAAAATTTGCTAACTCGCCAAGATGTAAATCAATGTGTCAACATTTATATATATGTAGCATTAAAAAACCCAGTTTTTTCAAAAATAGAGAAACTGTAAATACTTTTGGAGTTTGTGAAGTTGCTCGATGTACGAATAATATCCTTATAATTGTAGAACTAGTATATAATATTTAACAAAGATAGAAAACAATTTTTTGGTTCACTGAAAAACAAACAAAATTCCTAATTACACACACACAAAAAATAATAATAATAATTTTGGATCGCGTCATGTGGAATTTATTTAAATTTATAAAGATACTGAAATATTATTGAATTTTGTTGAGACACCCTCCATTCATCACTTGTTGGGAGAATTGGAAGGGTATGTCTTGCCACTGGAGAATTTGTTTGTCCATGTAGATATCTCTGTCTAAGCTAACAAACCAAATCCTAAAGAGTGATTGATGGAGATCAACCTTTGAAAGACGAGTGATGATTGAAAAGTGTTAGGAACTTTAGTTATGTTTCTTTGATACGATCAAAAGTACACTAATTTTTAAACAATTAACTCGGTAAATGACATGCCACTTAATTAAATGCCATGCATTTTAACCCTTTAATATAAAGTTGACTTTGTAGCTGTCAAGTAGGCGAAATCGTTAAGAAAGAATGTTTATGTATTGAATTTGTAGATTAGGGTTTTTTTTTTTTTAATAACTAAAATTTGAAGGTTAGGAACTAGTTGTGCAGGGTGTCCTATAGTTTAGAGTCTAAAATGCGCCAATTCCCCTTTCCATTTTTCAATACTCAAATATTGGATTGGCATTTTTTTTAATAATGATATTTATTTTCTTACAATCATAAATGGACTCGAATATCTACATTTAAGATGACATATCAATTAATATTACTTAGTTGTCACGTATACTCATGATCATATAAGTCTCAACTATAGCATTATTCATAGTTTCTTTTTTCGTTTTTCATATAATGAGAAGTTAGAGTGCAATAGTCATTTAACACAAATTAATGGTCAACTAACGGTCACCATCCACTAGGGATCTAAAGCCACAATGTCATATAGATTAAGGATCCATAATCTCATTTTTTTAAGATTGAGAATCTATATTCACATTAGTGCAAAGGTGAAGGCCCCGATCCTAACGTTTCCAAAACTTTGGCTAAATTTAGCACACCAATTTACATTGTATTAAGAATTCAGTGAAAAAAATTTACACATAGTACCAAGTAACTATAGTGATTAAGCCTTCGTTTAGGTTTCCTTTTTAGTTGCTAAAAAGTTGTTTTTTTATGGTTAGACATTAATTTGAACAACACATTTCATAGGACATGCAAATACTATTCATTTATGCTCAACGTATTTGCACCAACTAAAAAATAGACTAAAAAAAGGCTAAGTGAATGGTGGTTTTACATTCAAAAGACAATCATTGCATATCCTTGAGTCATTTGCACGTACACAAGGGATGTGCGGTTAGATATGATAATTTGACCCCAAAAACTCGCTTCTCGTGGTTCCCCACATATGGAATGGGAATTTCTCGCCTCGATGGGGTTGGGTTTTGTTGCCCCGAGGACTACGACGTCCAACCCCGCTCCGTCCTGATTATTTTAATTATAAAAAATTATATCTTATTCAAAAACACCTTAGCCCAACTTTTTTATACTTGAAACCTAATCGATTACCTTAGTCTAGTCGGGCTTTTATTTTATCCTAAAAAACAATTTTTAATCATATTTTTAATCACACATTTGCAATAAGGATTTGAATCCTTAATTAAATTCACATATCTCATTGTTATGGACCACTGATAGGCCCGCTTTGATAAATTAACCGATTAAGAAATTTAATGATGTTATCGTAGCCATTGTGTGGGATGATCAATTGGATTGCAGCTTTGCTTGATGCTAGTCTTTTAAGACTATTTGTCTAAATTGTGATATTATTGTCTTTGTGAAGATATTGATTGTTCTTTAATTTTCGTGTTGTTTCTGAACTCTTTGTGTAGGGATGACAATTCGAACCGTTAAAATCGAAAATCATCAAACCGAATGGGGCAAAAAAAATCGAACCGATTGTGCAATTGGGTGGTTATGGTTTTGATTTTAATGACCCGATTCGGGGTGGGGCGGGTATGGTTTTTAGCGACGGTGCCCCGCCCCGAACCAATTACCCGTTAAAAAATTAATTAATTGGGCATTGGACTTTCCATTATTCTTTTCCAA
>CAIGRP010111549.1:0-12961 GCA_903798385.1 Fraxinus cuspidata
GGAAAGAAGAATTAATTTAATTTCTTATTGGAAGTTAATTGGCCTCAAATTGGATTTCTAAAAGCCACCAAATCATTGATGGCTTAGGTTTTATATATATACACACACAGTGCACGACACTTTGAAGGTGGGAGAGCCAATTATAAAAAAAAAAAGAAGGAGAAATCCGGCAGGAGAGGCGAGAAGAAAAATAAAAATAAAGGGAATTCATTGGCAGCCGCTGGAAGAAGTTGGTGGAAATCAATTTATTAGCAGGGCAATTGTTGAATTATATACACGCGTAAAGCCGGCAATTTATAGTAGATAATAATATCTGTGGGACGATATTCAAACTTAATAAATCCACTTTATTACTTGTCACGATCCGTACACTTGCGAAAATTCATCGAACAAGTTTTTGACTTCACAAAAGGAGCAAAAAAATCGGGCAGAAGAAAAAAAGTCAGAAGCACGAGTTGCACAAAAAAAAAAAGGAGGCATCCACTGTTTATTTCATCAAGGAGAAAATCGTGAGTATGCAGTGTATATTATGGCAAAGGAATGAGTACCTTAAATAATAGACAATTAGGTTTCACTAAGTAAATAGGTCGTTTAGAATAAAAGACTGATCAATTTGGTCGATCCTTGTTTAATCTCCAAGTAATTTATTTAATGGTCTCTAGTCTATCTTTGCAACTGGGCTACCTAATTTGTGAAGATGAGCTATTTAATTCAATCTTTATTCCTTGCTATGAAAAGCCCGTGAAGTATAATTTTGATCCGTTAGTCATCATAGCCCCTAAGGTTTGTTTAACACCAAAATTCCCAACAAATCTCCACTTCAGCTCCGAACAAAGCTGCAAAATCCAAAACACACATGCTTAGTAGTTTTCAAACTAAGTTCCAAACAAAATTAGAATTTAACATGCATGTGGTGATGTTTAGAAGTGTAAGACAACTTCTAAACTTTACTAAAGTGAGATCTTTCGTGCCCATATCTACAAGTTTATAATTTGAATGTACTTTTTCAAGTTTAATCATATCTTGTGATACTACATTTCTAATAAAATGCAGTTTAACATCTATATGTATAGCATTTATTAAGTATAGATTTTCTACGTAGATGAATAGTAGATTAACTATCAAAGTATACATTCACATTATCATTTAAAACGCCAAGTTCACTAAGTAAATATTTAAACCACAAAACTTCTTACTCAAATTCAGTAGTGGAAAGAGCAGCATTGTGTTGGAGTTGAGACTTTCAACTAATACAAGGATCACACAGAATGAACACATAAGAGGAAGTAGATATCACATTATCTATATCTCTACCATAATTGGCATCAGTAAAACCCTTAGGTTTTGCACCATTAGAAACAACTTTATAAGCTAACCCAACATTACCTTTCAAATACGTAAGCAACCGATTAGACATGTACATGCTCAAGGTTCTAACGGCAAAGGCCAAATCTGGGCTAGTGCGCACAATGTCTATCGATATTGTGCTCGATTTTGAATTATGTAATACCTAAGAAATTTTGCTCATATCTATTTTTTTTTCATTAATAGGTGACTGTTCTTTAAACAAAATAAAATAATTTTCAAGAAGCACATAAGTGGATTTACAATTAATCATACCACACTTCTTCAACACTTCTTAGCACATATGGAGTTTGATGTACATATAAGCACGAATTATACTTATCTATGTCAATTTCCATGCCAAATATCCTTTTAGCATGTCCAAGGTCTTTCATATCAAGTTCTTTGCTTAACTCACATTTAATCTCGTTTACCACTTTCATGTCAAAACCAATCAATAAAATGTCATTCACATAGAGTAGCAAATACAAACTCGGTTATCTTGAAACCAATTGAATATGAATCAAACTTCTTATATTTACTATCTAGGAGACTGCTTTAACCCATATAGAGATTTTTTGAGAAAATATACATGATCAGGTTTGTTTTTATCTTCAAAATCTCTAAGCTAATACATGAAAATCATTTCATCAAGGTCACCATACAAAAAAAAAAAAAAAATTCATATCAAGTTGTTCAAATTTTCAATCATAATGAGCAGCAAATACAATCATAACTCTAATAGTAGTATACTTAACAACAAGCGAAAAAATCTCATTATAATATTCCCCTTTCATTTGTGTATATTCATACTACTAACCTAGTATTATATCTTACAGGCTCACTTTTAGTGGTTCTCTCCTTCGCCTTGTAAACCCATTTACATCCCACAATGAATTAATCCATAGGTTTTGGTACTAATTCAAAAGTTTGATTCTTATCAAAAGAATTCATCTCGTCTCTCATGGCACTCATCCGCTCATTACATTTATCACTCTTCATAGCATCATCATATGTCTTTGGCTCTTTATCAACTACTTCCCAATAACTAGCCTAGACTATAGTGTAATCGTCATGTTGAAGTTTCCTATGTGGTCTTCTCTCTCCAGCTCTAGCAAACTGATAGAGGGTTATGGTTAACAGAACATTCCTCAAACACACCCTCTTCTCTTTTTAATTCTACGTTTTGAAGATTTTACTGTGGCACATCACTCGGGTGACGGGGATGGGAATGAGAATGCTTACTCTCTCCACCTCAACTAGAGACTTATCCATAGTGATCTCTTGATAATTTTCACTATCTAAGCAACGCATCTTTGACTCATTGAAGGTGACTTCCTTACAAATGATTATCTTCACACCCTTTTGGCTTCTATACCACAAACTATACCCCTTGACTCCCTCAAGGTAACCTAGAAACACAAATTTTTTAGCTATAAGTTCAAGTTTTCCCTCACTCTAATGAGAAAATACAGCATATCCAAAATTTTGAGCATGATGTAATCAACACATTTACCATACCACTTTTTATAAGGAGGATCACCATTTAAAGCAGCGAAAGAAATCATATTAGTCAAATAACTTGACATCATAACATTTGACTTTATCAAGCATGATTCATCCTTTTAGTTCCCTCATTTTGTTGGGGAGTATAAGACACGGTCTTATGTCTAGTAATGCCAAAATCATTACATAATATCAAAATCAACATTACTGAATTCAAGACCATTATCGGTTCTCAAATATTTCACCTTTTTACCAATTTGATTCTCCACGTAAACTTTCTAATTTTTAAATTTTGTAAGAGTTTCAGATTTTTTTTTTATCAAATATACTCACACATGTCTTGAGAAATCATCAATAATAGACATAAAGTATTTGTTAGCCCCAAAAGTGAGATTTCTCTCAAAATCCCATAAATCAGTATGAATATATTCTTAACACTCTAGATGTCTTATATGCACTAGATGAAAATGACATCCTATAATATTTTTCAAGTGCACAATAATCACAAAATGGCATGTCAAACACCTGATATCTACCAAACGTACCCTTATCGTTAAGAAACTTAAATTCTTTAACACTAACATGAGTTAGCCTATCATGCCATTTTTGTGTGTGGCCAGTGACGATAGAAGTAATAGTGGAATTTAGGCTACACACCACTTTAGCATGCGTAATGTAATTGCATTTTTTCTAATGGCTTTAAAGGCTTTAAGTTCACCCTTAAACATCTTAATCATGCCATCAACAGCCCCCTGTAAAACCATCTTAACTGTTTTCAATGAAATCATGTTCATCTATTTTTCGCAAAATAGAGCTAGATAAATGCAAGATGATAGAAGTATATGAAAGTTCACTGTTTTCCTTTTTCTATTCCTCATTCATAGTATTAGAAAAAGAATTATCATTGGTATTTAACACATTTTTATTGTGCAAAAATATCTTTCATTTTCTGTTGCTAAATCAAAAAATCGCCTTTTCAATTAAAGATACTCAAGTCAAAATGATGTGTAGACATGTCAAAAATAAGAATCACATCAACAAGTACCTCAAAGACAATTACACAGAGAATCCTAAAGGCCGCAATATAAATCATCCTAGATTTTTTAGGGTTTCGTGAGATTCGTGATCTCAGATCAAGAAAATGGTCGAATGGGTAAAGTCTTGATGATAATTCTAACTACATAATTAACCCACAAAAATATGAATCACAAAATAATTAAATAACCAAACAATGATAATATCACAGTTAATAGGCAATAATTCATTCTAGTAACAATGAATTGTTACCCAACACGGTAACCTCCATAGCCTAATAGCCACCCCCACACGATTGCTTGCTAATACAGGAATGTAAAAGGGACAAGTTAATTTATTGAGTAGACTAACATGTGGATCCATAAATAAAGAAATGTGTGAATTTTACCACTTTAAGGCCACCACTATTCGCCCTAAAACATCCAGCAACTATAGCAACACAATCACTGAAGCTCAAAATTTGAATGACTAAGGGCAAAACGATACAAAATCAATATATTGCCCAAAACTGAAAACAAGCTCCACCATAGGGTCTGTAGAGGTGCTAGGTACAAGATGCTTTTAGGAAGTTTTGCCGAAAATCGTTGCAAGCATCGCCAAGTCCTCTGCGCGTGGTCTTCACACGTTGTCGTCTCTGTCATCGCGTACGACACAACGTTAGTTTTTCTTCGACGTCAGGAGTTGGGATATGTCCTTCATTTGCTCTACAGACATGCTTTGGCCGAAAAATCGAGTTGTAGGCACGAGAAGAAAGCTTTACAAGAAATTTTTATACTGCTTCATTTTTGCCTATTTCTGCTTCCTGATTTTGCACACCAAAATGCTCTGTTACTAGTTTGTAAGATTTAACCTTGCAAAATCATGAAGAATTGAAAGTTAAAACCAATAACTGAAAAGCAAAAACAAGAAACTGATGAAAACAAATTGATGAAGTGAGATCTCCAATAAGCTCTACAATGGTAGTATAATTAGGGGCTCAGTTTCTTAGCAGATATCCACAAAGGCAACACCACAAATAAGACCAAAGAACAAATCCAAACAATGCACTAAGGGATCCAAAAAGGAATGAATAGAGGCTTTACAAAAATAGGAAGAAAACTGGGCAGATGAAGAAAGGTAAAGGCACGAGTTGCACAAAGCAAAAGGAGACAACCACAGTTTATTTCATCAAGGAGAAAACCATGTGCATATAGTGTTTATTAGGGCAAAATAATAGACAATTACGTTACACTAAGTAAATGGGTTGTTTAATAAATCACAGAGCAACTGGATCGAGCACGTTGAACCTCAACGTGATATATTTAATGGTCTTTAGTGTATCTTTACAATTGAGCTACCTAATTTGGGAAGAAGCCTATTTAATTCAATCTTCATTTCTTGGCTATGAAAAGCCTATGAAATTTAATTTCGACTTGTTAATCATCACAGCCCTAAGGTTTGTTTGGGACCGAAATTCCCAACAATTATAAAGCCACAAATTACTTCACAAAAAAAATCATTCAATCCAATAACTAAATAGCATCACACGATCCTAATGTCGCTCTTTACTATCCCATCCATAAAGAAACAAAATAATCTAGATCATGTTTGAGCCCCATTATTTTCTAAGAATGCATTTTGAAATAATATATTGATGGAAAACGTATGGTTAAAAAATTAAAAAAAAATTAGATTTGTGTATAATATTATTTTGGAATGTGTGATTGAAAAAAAAATATTTTATAAATAATGAGATATAAACAAGGGCTTAATTTTTAATGCACAAAAGATAATATTAGAACCTATGCTCTTAAGTCATATGTTGGGAATCGAGATGTTAGCACCATGATCTTTTTTTTTTAATAATTAACACCTGTCAAAAGGGCTTGATTATGTTTTTGTACTAACTAAAATATAATGATTTTGTTAAAATAAATCCATAAAGGCATTATAGCTTGTTTGAGCTCCATTTTATTGAAAATGTATTTTGAAATAACAAATTGATGTAGAATATGTAGTTAAAAGAGAAAAATTTAGATTTCGGTATAATATTATTTTATTGAAAAATATGCGATTGAAAAAAAAATAGAGAGAAAAATGTATTTTCAAAATAATGAGAATCAATCAAGGGCTTAATCTTGTAGCGTACTTTTAAAAATTCTTTTGTGCTCTTCAAATTAATTCCTCCTTCAAACCCTTGAATATTCTCCGGTGTTCTTTAAGAACTAAAATGATCTCAGTAGTTTTTATGTGTGATCACAACAATAAAATTCAATAGAAACATTGACATAGGCGATTTAGTTCCTATTTTGAATCCATCGAAGGAACCTGATCGAACCCGATTAATCTAAGCATTAATAAATTAATCTTGACCAAACTAACCCTTGATTAGGCAAGATAATTTATTAATCTCATTATATTCCACTAAGAGAATAAGATTGTATTCCACTAAGAGAATAAGACTGTACTCCATCTAATTGAAATTATTAAGCTAAATAATTAATAATTACATCATTGACATATCGTTCTTACGTACTACCGTTGATCATTTCGAATATTAAGAAAGATGTTAAAATGACGAAAACACTCTTTTCTAAATATAATAAATTCCCAAGTCTCATTTTCTATCTGATAGTCACATATGATCACATCATAATTATTAATTCAACAGTCAATATCGAATTACCGAGCTTTGATTTAATTGTCCAAGAAAATCGCTTGAAGCCTGATCGTTCCTATTAAATAGGTGACAAATTCTATATTGTGAATACATGTTCACGTTATTTCAATTTAATTATCAAGATATCGAGATATTGATAAACAAGTTGTTCTCACTTACTATACTTCAAGTTATTAATCGAAGTCCATTACCTAGTCAAGATTAAGGACTTAAACATGACAATTAGTTGAAAAGCTTTATTTTGATAAGACATTAAATATGTACTCTCAATCTGATTACAAAAATTAAAGATAAACTTTAATTAAATTGAGATGATTTTATCAAAATAAAGCTTCCGTCTCTATTACTTGTAACTTGTTTCATCCCCTCCAACCCCATTGGGGTCCTACTTGAGAGTCCCAACACCAGATATGGGTCAGAAATTGGGCAAGGAGACTACGGGAGGGGAAAGACTAGATCAAGATGCAACGAGGCGAGATCAATAAAATCAGGAAGAAAATGGTACCGAGAAAATTGGTTTTTGCTCTTCACTACTTACTAAAAAGAAATCGTTTCAATAAAAAAAAACACAAATTTTCATTTTCTGAGAAATTTCGTCTTTGCTTGACCCCGGTTTTTAAAATTCACTTTTTTCCAAACTCATTTTCGACAACAAATTTTCCTAATAAAATAATTTTACATTTAAATCGATTAGTTTTTTCTTACTTTTTAATCAAGAATTCTAAAAAAAATAACATTTTACAAAGGATATTTTCAAAAAATCTATATAAGCGCGAAATATGTTGCAATCTTTATTTAGAAAATCTACATATATATTAATATTAGCCCATATTTGGCAATCATTAAAAAGAGTTTTTTGGGAAAATAAGTTTTAGAATAATTTTTTGGAGAATGTATGGTTAACAAGTAGGAAAAAAATTTTTTGGTTTACATTCAAAAAATTTCCTCGTGAAAATATATGGTTGAAAATGAATTTGAGATTTAGTTATTTATTTTAATAAAAATAGTTGTGAAACGGGGCTTGTTATGATAAAATTCTCTGTATTTTGCGTGTGAAAATGCACGTTCTGGAGTTGACTACTATCCCACGCATCCATGCGGAGGCTGTCATATTGGGTCTTTATTAACTACATTAAAATGTAAGTGGCGATTCTCTTCGTGATTCAATTTTGTATTTTAAGTTTTGAATTCGTTTTGAGTTTTGAGTGTCTATTTTGATATTATTGAAAACGTGTTCTTTTTGCCATTTTTAAAAATTGTATTGAAAAATAAAAAAATCTCAAAATCCAAATTATAATTGAAAATACCCAAAACTTTGGGTTTTCTTTGTAAATTTTAAACTTATTTTCAAAAACGCGTTTTAGAAAATAGGAAAGAGAACGCGTTTTCACTGTTTTTGAAAAATCGAAAACAGAAAACGACTTGAAAACGACAAAAAGAAGGAGCCCTAAGTTTTCTAGCTCAATTTTCTTAATATTTTTGATTCATTGAATTATATTGGTGTTTATGTTACCTAATTTTCGTCACGCAGAATGCACAATTTTTTTTCCCAACAGTCTCTTCTCTATGCATTTATTTTTGTTAACCGGTTGATCCAATCGAGTTGACCTTAATAATAAGGTTACGTTTAGCATTTTTAAGCTTCGTCAAATCTTTCAAACGGAAAAATTAAAAATAAGATAATTTCCATTTTGAAGTGAAAATACTAAAGAACCAACAAGTCCCATGTAAAAATTGATTAATTTACAGCTAAAAACTGAAAAAGCAAGAAGATCAAGATACAAAAACTAACCAATCCTTTTTTAAGTGCACGTAATTTTGACGCAACCTTGTTAAATAAGTGAGAACGTTAGCTAGCTATGTGACAACATTTTTATTATTTGATTACTTTTCTTCGCTATTTTTGAAGAGTACATGTGAGTCGCAACTGTTTTTGCAGCCGTTGATTATCCTCCATTGATCAGCAATATCTCCGGCGATGTTTATTGCATCGGACGAGGTTCCGATGAGCCCTCTTCGTGTGAATCCGACTGCATATAATCCATTCTCTCCTCTCCAACCATTAGGAAAAGCTGTTTTTGGCATGCCATCCTTGGTGAAAAAATCAGTACCCTACATGCCAACATGCACCAAGTTATATAGACCATATGTTGCAAAATTGTTGATATAGCTTAAATTCTTAGGCGAGTTGTTCAATGAGGTATTAGAGAACACAAAAGTATCAAAGTCTAGCAATTACCCATTTATTATAATCGTGCATGTGTTAAAACTTCTTTCGAGGAATGGGAAAATCGAGCAATTTCTCAAGAACAATATAGCTAAATGACCTGATACTACCACTTCGATTTGAAACCTACATGCTGATGCTCATGATTTCATTATTACATTTAGCCCCTGTTTGGTATGGATTAAAATCCAAATATTAATCTAAATTAAAGTTAATAATTCATTTCAACTGCATATTTCATAGGATCAGTAACTTTTAAACCACACATTTCAACTTTTATCAAAATCTACTAAAAAGTTCTGATTTAATCCTTACCAAACATGGGTTTAAGTTCTTTACATGTACGAACAATTACAAGTATGACTATTTATGAATTTACTAGGGGCATATTTGAAATGAGCATATCGACGATTGCTAGCTAGACTTTTATTTAAAAAATGAATCTAACTTGCACGAAAGGGGGCACGAAGGGACGTGTAGCTGGTTCAATGGAAAGAACTTGTACATTTACATTATGACTCTCTAGAAAACAACAAAAAGAACAGATTTATGCATGCTATTTGCAAATTAGAATATATAATCTTTTCATGATAGTAACAATTCAAAGAATCCAACAGAAACAATCCTTAAAACTGTGGAATAAATCCAAACAAATGCCATCAGATTTTCTCTGTTTTGTAACAGTCTAAGAAACGTCTTGGAGCCCAGTATGTGTAAGGCAGAAAGCGATATAAGACTGAGAATAAGATAAAAGTTAAAACTGGAAAAGTTAAAATTGCATGGATTTGTCAATTTTTCATGCATAACGTACCATAATAAGCCAATTGGAGACATTGCTTTTGTACCCCGTAGCTAAGATTATAGAATNAAACAAATGCCATCAGATTTTCTCTGTTTTGTAACAGTCTAAGAAACGTCTTGGAGCCCAGTATGTGTAAGGCAGAAAGCGATATAAGACTGAGAATAAGATAAAAGTTAAAACTGGAAAAGTTAAAATTGCATGGATTTGTCAATTTTTCATGCATTACGTACCATAATAAGCCAATTGGAGACATTGCTTTTGTACCCCGTAGCTAAGATTATAGAATCAAATTCCTTTTCTTGTCCATCCTTGAACTTGGCTCCATTCTTTGTTATCTCTGTCACCCCTTCCGTTACCTGTAACGCGAGTCGTCAGTCTGTTATTCCTGGCATACCTTGGATCGTTTTAACTTTTTCAAGAATGTAACTTTTGAATATTTTTGCATAAACCTTGATTTTCCCAGATTTAATTTGTGATAATGCTCCAACGTCGAGCACCGGTGTCTTTCCGGTGGCATTTTTGAGCTCAATGGGCCCCAATTTTGGCCGCCGGAGGCCTAATCGATCCGTTCTTCCCAAGGTGAAGTTGGCCAGCAGTAAGAGGAACTTGTCCACGAATCTATAAGGGAGCCATTTCAGAAGTACCGTGGCAATTGCAAAAGTAGAAATTCCAAATACTTCCATTGGTAGAATATGAATCTGAGTCACCAAAAACGTATTAGCAACTAGATTACAAAAAATATATATAACAATAACGAGTTTTGAGTTGGTGCAACTAGATTACAAAAATATATATTACAAGAAGAAGTTTTGAGTTTAGGGTTTAGGGTTTAGAAGCATACGACGGTTTTAAAATCGAGTATCACTTTCACTCATATATCGATAAGGTAGTTTGGTAAGAATACATGGATAAAAGTACAAGATGATTTTCGCACACGTCCTCTAAATGTGAAGGTTTATTGATTCTCTGTTTGAGCCACATTATATTTTTCATTATCATTCTTCTACTCATTTTTAACCACACATTTTTTAATAAAATAATGTTTTCAATCACATCAACAACTTTTCCTTCTTTTTCAACCACATATTTCCCATCACATCGACCAAAAAAATACATTCTCTCCACAAAAATGCTACCAAACAGAGGCTGAATAGTACTCGACAAGTTGGAGAGTTAAAATTTAGTATATACTTCTGAATTGGAAATCTTGATTCATCATGACATGAAAAAATGTACTTACAGAATTTCTGAACACCATGTGAGGAGTTGTATTGTATCTACAGAGGTCTAAACTCACTTCCATACCAGAATTCCCACACCCCACAACCAAAACCTGTTGGTTTCGAAACTCAGAACCAGATTTGTACTCACTGGTATGAATCACAGGCCCTTGAAAATTCTCAATTCCTAAAATTTCAGGCACAAATGGCTCGGCATTTTCGCCCGTTGCAACGATCAGCCACTGCGAAAAATATTCAAAATCTTGAGTTTGAACCAACCAAAAGCCATCAAGTAACTCTGCTCTTTCCACAGTTTGCTTGAATCTTGGCTGAATTGAAAAGTGGGTGGCATAAGATTCCATGTATGAAATGAACTGTTGTTTTGTGGGATACCTGGGGAAATCTTCGGGGAAACTAAGGAATGGGAGTTGACAATACTGGGTGGGGAGATGAAGTTTGAGGCGATCGTAGGTTTTTTCTTGCCATAAAGAAGCAATGCAATTGCTTCTTTCAAGAATGAGAAAAGGGATTCCATTTTGCTTAAGGCAGGCTGAAACTGCAAGGCCGGAGGGCCCTGCGCCTACTATTATAGGTCCATGAATCCACCGACAGTTTACTGGGTTTCTTCCTTCTTTTTTGCAAGAACCCATGTCAAGAAAAGTGAAAAACTGATAAAGAAAGTTCAAGAAAAGAGAAAAAGTTTAACTCTTTAGGGTTCTACTATCTGAGTCCCTCGCATTTTGCAGACTGAAAAGGGGGGATTTAAAGAAGATTTTGTGGGGTGTGGGTGGAGGGCAAGAAAGTAAGAAACTCAGACTCTGTGAGTGTCTAAGATACAGCAATATGAAAAGAGAGTAAAACTGAGTTTCTACGACAGGTGAAAATTTTAGAGAGAGTAAGAGGTCTAATGTTATGGAGGCGTGAAGGTTAAGGAAAGGACTTGATTATCTTCCTCAAGGCTTTATTTTCTTAGCCTCTCTCTGCAAATCCACCCAATCGACCCTCTATATCTACTTGCTCGAAATTAAAATCAGAATTTTAGTAGATTTTAGTGATTGTGTAGAAGCAATTTTTGCTTGATTTTAATCAAAATTCTGACTGTTGGAGTTGTAATTATTGACTCTAATATCAAAATTTTGCTTGGTTTGGTCAAAATAGGTTGCTGATTTGGTAAGAATTTTACTAAAAATTGTTAAGAATGGCTCCCAAACATATTCTTAATAAAAGTATATGAAATATATGATTGAAAAGTTATGGATCACATAAAATATGTGATTAAAATGAATTGTTGAGTTTAACTTAGATAAAAATCAAGGTTCTAATTCCACCAAAGGGGGGCTATATCTACTTATAATATATTTGAATTTTTCTTCTTCTTTTCTTTTTTCACCCTTTTGCACTGTCCTTTTTAATGGGAAAAATGGAGAAATGGCACCAAGTCAAGATTGCCAAGTATATACTTGAAGCTTATCATAGTTTTTTCTATTCGTCTTTCTTTAAAAGTGTTACGTTGCTTTGGGAAATTTAATGGGTTTTTTATAGGTTAAAATTTTGAGTTAAGTTAAAAATTGAGGGTACAAGTTTATCCGGTGATAATCCAACTAGAGTTCTAGTAGTTTTCAGAATTTCTAATCCTTTCGTGGAGTAAATTGCCGTGTTATTTATTGTTAAGGGATCTCGTAAGTCACGTAAAAGGGACTTGCTTTTACAATTACAAGACGATCGTTTCTTGAGCAATGTTGTCACAATATTCCATGATTTTGAGTGCATCATATCTCCGTTCAGTAGTTAGAGAGAATTTACATTAATCCAGCAGTAATCCAAATCTTGTTGAGCTGAGCTACATTCTATGGCAAGGCTGGCCCTGAGGCGAGGCGGATGAGGCCCGCACCTCGGGCCCAAAACTGGAGCCTGGAGGGGGCCTCATTTTTGGCCTCCAAATTTTTTTTCTTTTTTTTCGATTTGGCCCAAAACCGATGGGCCTTAATATATATATATAGTAAAACAAATGGCTTACTGGCTCAGTATCTCCTTCCATTTCTACAAAACTAATCGCCGCGCCAACGCCGTCTCTTGTCTCCGGTGTTATCTCTAGACTTTCCTTCCCTTTGTTTTCGTTCTTTCATTTCCTTTTCCTCCCTTGGAACTTCGAAGGCTTCACTCTTTCA
>CAIGRP010111555.1:0-20904 GCA_903798385.1 Fraxinus cuspidata
AACTTTGATGAAAAAATAATTTTCTGGCAAATATTTTTTTTTTTAACTTTTTGGCAATAGAAACAAATTTTATAATCAATTATGGAAAAAATTATCACTTTAATGGACAATTTTCATATAAAACAAAGCTAAACGAACACAAAAAAAATCCAAAATTTTAAAATTTTCCAGGTAGAAAATTATATCAATCAAACACACTTAATTAAAAATTCCCTGGAAAATAAATTCTAGACAATTATTTTATCTGAAATTCATTTTCTTTTCACCCATTTTCCACCCTTACAATTAAACGGATCTTAAAAGTGTTCAGAGTGGACCTCCAGGTTGTACTGCTGGGCCACTTAGGTAACTTTGTCATCTTTGTTATTATATCAACCAAATAATTAAAATACTTGATCGTCAGTTAAACCACCGGGCGATTGAATCAATGATCTAGTGAATCGATGCTTTAGCCATGTCAATAAGTGGGCCGGGTCATATCACTATGCTATTAAGTTGAAAATCATGATTAAAAGACAACTCAAAATAAAAAATTACTATTAAGATAAAAAAAATTACTGATTTCATATTTCTAAATAAAAAATTACTTACTTTTCACTAATTAAAAGTAAAAAGTCTTAAATTTTTATCACACCCCTCCACTTTTAACTGCACAATCTTCAAAACAATCGTTTTTCACTCTAAGAAAATCCTGCCAGACAAGCTTTTAATTACCTCTACATAAATTGTATTACTTTGCCAACGACAGTTGCTCACAAGGCCGCACGCCATCCGTCTGTCTTTTACAATTCTGCAGCAACACCTGTTCTTGCTTGTTGCATATATGACTTTCAGAACTCGATTTAGCATTGCTCTCTCTATACTCTTTCTCCTTCCCATTAACTGAAGTGCATTCATGGGTTCAAAGCTTCAGCCATGGCCTTGTAAAGACCCCAATAACTTCAGCCAGCTCATACTTAAGCATTCCAAATCTGTAAGTACTTTTTTTTTTCTTCATCAAGAGCAGATCTCTATATGGTTTTTTTTGCACTTTAATCAGAATTCTTTCTGAATTTTGCTTTTGTTGGTTAAGTTTTTGGTTTTTACAGTTGGTTCCTTGTTTTTTCCACATGCAATAGAAGTTTTAAGCTTTGTTGATAAATTATGCATGCCGTGATTTTTGAGCAAATTTAAAGATTAGGGTTTGTGGGTTTAGTTATAGTGATCGTAAGTATAAATGAAGGATCTTGTGGTTTCCAAATATGGGTTTTTAATCTTTTGCCTTTTTCGTGGGCCTGTCCGAGATTGGATGATTTGGTGAATTAATGTATTCGATTCATGATGATTTATATTCATTCTTTTGGATTTTTAATTGGATAATTAGCACATAACGTCCCACCATTCATTATTATTGTAGAAAATGTTTTAACCTTTCAATTTTTGACATTTTCATTATTATTTTCACATTTCATTGCGCAAAATGTCATTTTCATCAATTTTCTCAATTAAAAATTATAAAATGATGAATATACCATTCTCTTTAAATAAAACAAAAGAAAAAAGAAAAAAAACTAATCGCAACTACAGTCCCAACTTTTTTTAAAAAGCACAAATGAATATTAAATAAATTATTAAAAGGGTAATTAGCACATAATATACCTACATTTCACTATTATTGCAAAACAATGTCCATACCTTTTATTTTTTAGACATTTCCACTCTTAATTGCACATTTGATTACGCAAACCATTCTTTTTATCAATTTTTGTCCAATTTCTCAATAGAAAATTGTAAAATGACGAATAAACCTCCCATTTAAATAAAAAGCTAAAGAATTAATTGCAAACATAGTCCCGATTTTTTTTTTAAAAAAAATTGTAAACAAGTTTCAATTAAATTTATTTAAAATTTAGAAAATTAAAAAAATTAAAAAGTGCAAACAAGTTCCAAATAAATTATTAAAGAATTAGAAAATATAAAAATTATTTAAATAAGAGGGTATATTCATTATTTCACAGTTCTTTATTGAGAAATTGGATGAAAATGGATGAAAATGATAATTTGGGCACTTAAATGTGTAATTATAGGTGAAAATGTAAAAAAATTGAAAGGTATGAACGTTTTTCGCAATAACGATGAAAGGTATGGGTATTATATACTAATTACCTTTTTTAATAATTTATTTGGGACTCAATTGCGCTTTTTAAAAAAATTGGGACTATGATTACAATTAATTTTTTCTGTTTCCTTTTGTTTTATTTAAAGAGAATGGTATATTTGTCATTTCATAATTTTTAATTGAGAAAATAGATGAAAATGACACTTTGCGCAATGAAAGGTGAAAATAAAGGTGAAAATGTCAAAAAAAAAAAAATGAAAGGTTTGAACGTTTTCTACAATAACAATGAAGTGTGAGGACGTTATGCGCTACCTTTTTTTAATTTTCATGGTTATGTAACACTGTTTAGCATATTACGTATGCCAGAAATTGCGATTTTAAATAATCTACATTGATTGTTTTATGTATGTTTACATGGTTGAGCAATTACGTCGTATATACTCAGATAAGTTCCATGCGTCAAGCATTGAATTGCGGTAGATTACAGGATTTATAGCCATGAGAAAACTTGTCGAATCAAACAGAAGTAACAAACAACACAGCTCTGTCGTGACTAGATCATAGCTTTTTTCGATAATTACAAAACACTTGTCATTGTTCATCTTAGGAAAACCAATCCCAATAGGGGAATAATTCTAAATATTCAAATTCATCTGTATTATTTTAGTGTGTCGCAATAAACTTGTTTGACAACAAATGCATGTTGTACATTTTTTTGGAGCATCCATAACAGTGGAAGCAGTATTACATTTAGAAATTGCTGTTATAAACCCTTGTATATGTTGGGGAAATGGGGTTTTATTAGTTGGTTTGATCAATTTTTTAGTGGATCCCATTAGTTGGACAAAAGATTTATTTGACCAAGTACGTTATACTCCATGAGTATATTAATGTAATGTATTTATTTTCTCAAAATCAATTTAGGGTGAATGAGAAATTAATGCCAAAAGATGACCGCTTGAAGTTGAAATAAATTAGAATAAAATTTGGTGGAAAATTGAAAAAATGACAATCTCACATAAAAAAGGTAGAAGAGTATAAACCACTTTATATTTCTCAAATTTGAGACCCAATGGTACCAATAGTCTTTGAACGGGACCTACATACTAGTAGGTTGAGCCAAAGCCCACGCGCTGGTGCCGTCGTCCGTCTGGCCGGCTTGCTAGGCACGGGGTTTTGAGTTTGGGCCAAGTTGATATATATTTTATTATTTAAAATAATAATATATTTATTTATATTATTTTTCCTCATTTTTGTGTGAGTGACACGTGAAATTTTCTAGAAGATGGCGGTTGGTAGTTGACAGTTAAAACTGCTTGTCCAAACGGTTTGTGTCTGTTGAAGACACAACATTTCGGCTATTGTGTCATTTGGACACAACTTTTCAACTTTTATAAATAAGCTCACATACTCCGGTTTTCATTCACTCAAAAATCAATTCTTATTTTATTATTCATCCAAAAATTTTCATTTGTCCCTGCATTATTCATATTTTGCAATTCAGTCTCGAAATTTTTTTCGTGCATTTTAGTCCTCAATATTTTAAGAGAAATAAAAAACGTGAGTAGGTTTTCCGGATCTTGTAATTTAGAGTGTTACTATTACAAGTTGAGATCGTTGTATCTTGGAAGATAAGTGTCGGAATACCGTCAGTACTAGTGCGGGACATTATCGTCTTAAGAAGAAATAGTCGAATTTTTGCCTCGACTATTAACATTTTATATCATTCATTTTTGCACGACGTTATTCTGCCCAAATCAATTTATGATGATATAATTATTTACCAACAATTTTAAGACGATAATTGCAAATAATACTATATCTGTCATACCTCCTAATAATGCTCGCGGGAGAAATTGGAAAAAATCACGGGAGTGATTTTTAAGAGATGGCAACAGAAAATGTTTTATTTCATGACTCTAAATTTGACAGAATTCTTGAGTGAAGATACTCCAACTGTTGAGAATTAGGAAACAAATTCTCAAAAAATGAGCAGCTTTGATGCATTGAGTCATAGTGACTTCTTGTGTAGGAACTACATTCTCAATTGCCTTGACAACACACTATACAGTGTATAATGTTCGGTCAAGAGAGTTAACTTACTGTGTGAGTCATTGGAAAATAAGTACAAAACGGAAGATGCCGAATTGAAGAAATTCGTTATAGGGAAATTCCTGGACTTCAAAATAGTAGATTTTAAAATAGTGATGAATCAAATCCAAGAGCTACAATTCATCTTGTACGATATACATGCATAAGGTATGAAGCCAGATTGTCTAAGTGTGTCTGAACTAATGTTCTCAGCTATTGTATTTGAAGCAAATATGGTGGACAATCTGAGAGAGTGGTTTGTTGATACTGGTGCTATTCGTCACGTTTGTGCTGATAAGGAGATGTTTTCATCTTACACTCCTATCAATGGATGATAACTATTCATAGGCAACTCGACAGTATCATAAGTTGTTGGTCTAGATAAAGTAGTGTTGAAGATGACATCAGGGAAAGAAGTAACACTCATCGATGTGCTACATGTTCTCGATATTCACAAAAAATTGGCATCTAGAGCTTTGTTAAGCAAAAATGGGTTTAGGCTAGTATTCGAGTTTACGAGTTTGTACTAGCCAAAAGTGGCATGTTTGTGGGCAAATGGTAGTTAGACAATAGACTATTCAAAATGAATATAATACCCGTACTTCGTAATTTTGACATGAACAAAAATAAATCTTCTGCTTACTTGATTGAGTCTTTTAACTTATGTAATGATATGTTAGAACATGTGTTAGTATTTTGTGTAAATTAGTAAGTTTAGATTTATTGCCTTCTATTTCATTTGATCAGAATCATCATTGAGGAACATGTGTAGAGACTAAATTAGTCAAAACACAGTTTCATTCAGTTGAAAGGAACTCTAATCCTTTAAAACTAATTCATAGTGATATTTATGATTTAAAGTTTGTGTAAACTAGAGGAGATAAAAAAAATATTGTATTATTTTTATAGATGATTGTACTAGGTAATGTTATGTCTATTTGCTAAGGAGTAAAGACGAGGCTTTAGAAGCATTTGAACAGTACAAAAATGAGGTTGAGAATCAAATAAGCAAACTATAGCTATTTATATACCTCAGTCAAACGGTATTGCGGATCGTAAAAATCAGCCTCTGAAAGAAATGATGAATTCTATGTTGATTAGTTATGGTTTGCCTCAAAATTTGTGGGGGGAAGCAATTCTCTCAGCTAACCACATTCTAAATAAATTACCACACAAAAGTAGGAATGAAACTCCTTATGAGTTACGGAAATGTCATAAACTTTAGTACAAATACTTAAAAGTGTGGGAGTGTTGGCAAAGGTAGAAATACCAAAGCCTAAACAAGTTAAAATAGGGCATAAGACCATCGATTGCATATACATTGGATATGCTAATAATGGTAGTGCTTATCGGTTCCTCGTACATAAGTCGGACATTCCGGATGTACATGAAAATACTATCCTTGAATTAGGAATGCTGTATTTTTTTAGGACAAGTTTCCATGTAAGGAAAGGAAATAGATAAGTTCGCAAAAACGAACTTATGATACTGCAATTGGTAATCATCAAAGTCATGAAGAACCAAGATGTAGCAAAAAGATCAAAACATCTACATCTTTTGGTCTAGATGTTTTAACTTATTTGTTAGAAAATGAACTTAGGACATTTAATGAAGCAATGTCTAGTCCAGAAGCTCCATTCTAAAAAGAGGCTATCAATAGTAAAATTGATTCTATTATGCAGAATCATACCTGGGAATTGGTAGATCTCTCACCTGGTAACAAATCGTAAGGTTGTAAATGAATTTTCAAAAGAAGATTAAAGACTGATAGATTAGTTGATAAATATAAGGCTATATTGGTAGCTAAAGGATTCAAACAAAAAGAAGGCCTTGATTTTTTCGGTACATATTCACATGTGACAAGGATAACATCAATTAGAGTATTAATTGCAATCGCAATATTGCATAATTTGGAAATACATTAAATGGACGTCAAAACAGTTTTCTTAAATGGTGAGTTAGAAGAATAAATTTACATGGAACAACTCGAAATGTTTATTGCTTCTAGACAGGAGAAAAATGTGTGTAGGCTCGTTAATTCATTAGATGGAATAAAACAAGCACCAAAACAATGACATACAAAATTTGACAAAACTATGTTGTCAAATGGTTTTAAGACTAATGAGTGTGATAAATTTGTTTATATTAAAATCACACCTAATGCATATGTGATCGTATGTCTATATGTTGATGACATGCTAATTAAGGGTAGTAATTGTGATATCATAACAAATACCAAAAAAATGATGACAAAACATTTTGACATGAAAGATATGGGTATTGAAAATGTAATATTAGGAATTAAAATCCTTAAAACATCTTATGGATTTGTCATATCTCAATCTCACTATATTGAGGCTGTACTTAAGAAGGTTCATATATATGATGAAAGTCCAGTTAAAACATCGGTAGACTTAAGTCTACATTTGGCCAAACATAAAGGCGAACTCGTATCTCAATTAGAGTAGATAATATGCAATTTAATGTATATTACAAACTGCACTTGTCCGAGTATTGCAAATGCAGTGAACAAACTTAATAGATATATAAGTAACTCAAATAATGACCATTGGAAGGCACGTGTAAGGGTTCATAGTTATCTACGATACACCTCAAATATTGGATTACATTATACTAGATGTCCAGTTGTATTAGAATGATACAATGATGCTAATTGGATATCAGATACAAATGACTCAAAATCAACTAGTGGGTATGTTTTTACTATTAGTGGTGCAGTCATATCTTGGAAATCCTCTAAACAAACATGTATAGCTCACGATGAAATTTGAGTTTATAGCTTTAGATGAAGCTGAATGTCTTCAAAAATTTTAAGAAGATATTATATGTTGGCCTAAACCTATGCCTGCAATTAGTATGCATTGTTATAGTCAGTCGGCTATTGGTAGACCACAAAGTAGTATGTATAATGATAAGTCTCGATATATTCGTCGAAAACATAATACAATTAAGAAGTTGATCTCAAATGGTGTTATGTCCAGAGATTATGTAAAGTTCAGATAAAATCTCACGGATTCGCTTACCAAAGGTTTACCAAGAGATCAATTATATTACATATCAAGTGAAATGAGCTTAAAGCCTACTATGCAAGAATCTTTATAATGGTAACCCAACTTTGTTGACTGTAGATTCCAAAATCTTGATTCAATTGGACAACTAAATTATGAAAATTCAAAGAAGCGCTTTGGAGTTAACTACCACCCATTCCTACAATAAAAATGTGCTATCTGCAGAAAGTTTTAGGTTAAGTTACACTTTTAATGATTCATATATCTTGGACTATCTAAGTGGGGGTATAGTAGGTACTCTTTATAGGAGATCACATATACAAGTGTAAAGTGTGGCCGCTTCTAAGAGAGCGTTTCAAAGGCTTGAATTCTTTAAAGCATTTATAAAATCCAAGAGTTGTTTTGGGCCAAAATGAACATAAGAGTGAGAATTCGAAAATGTTAGGGAGGTTATTGTGTTGATACTATTGTCTTGGTTTACACAAATGGCCGATAGCTCATAACGCCGTGTTCACTGATTAGCCAAGTAAATTCTATAGTATTCTATTATGAAAGGTTCAAACCCATAAGGTACTTATTCGGATGTGATAACATTCCGCCTGATCTTTCTGTATGGTCTATATAGTCTATTGCATTAATTTCCATTCATGTGGGGGATTGTTGGGAAAATTGGATATTATTAGTTGGTTGACCAACTTTTGATCAATTATTTTAGTGAGTTCCGTTAGTTGGACAAAGATTTCTTTGGCCGTGTGTGTTCTACTCCATGAGTAGATTAATATAATGTATTTATTTTCTCAAAACTAATTTTGGGTGAATGGGAAATTAAGGTTAAAAGATGACCACTTGAAGTTGAAATAAATTGGAATAAAAATTGGTGGGAAATTGAAAAAATGTCAATCCCACATGAAAAAGCTAGAAGAGTATAAACCACTTTATATTGCTCAAATTTGGGACTTGTGTTTTGGGCCCCAAGGGGTACAAACAGTTTTTGAAGGGGAGAGAACCTACATGCTAGTAGGTTGAGCCAAAGCCTACATGCGTACGTAGTTGTCACCGTCGTCCTATCGGCTCGACTCGACTCAGCACAGCACGATCACGAGTCGTAGGTTGTGGTCTTGGGCTTGGCTTGGACTTGGGCCAAGTTGATATATATTTTTTTGGTAAAATAATATTTCAATTATATTATTTTATTAGTATTTAAAATAATAATATATTTATTTATATTATTTTTCCTCGACTTTTCTGTGTGTGAGACGTGGATTCTTTTAGAAGATAGTGGTTAGCAGTTGACAGTTAAAACTTCCTATCCAAATGGTTTGTGTCTATTGAAGACACAATTTTTAGGCTCTTGTGTCCTTTTGAGACAACCTTTCAATTTTTTTAAATAGGCCCCCATATCCCGATTTTTATTCACTCCAAAATCAATTCTGATTTTATTATTCTTCCAAAATTATTCCTTCGCATTATTCAATTTTGCAATTCAGCCTCAAAAGTTTTTTTTTCATGCATTTTAGTCCTCAAATTTTTAGAGAAATAAAAAACATGAGTATGTTCGTCGGGTCTTGTCATTTAGAGTGCTACTATTATAAGTTGATGTCGTTGTATTTTGGGAGATGAGTGCCAGAATACCGTCAGCACTAGTGTGGGGTATTATCGTCTTAAGGAGAAAGAGTCGAACTATTGTCTTGACCATTAACATTTTATATCGTTTATTTTTGCACGACATTATTCTATCCAAATCAATTCACGGTGATATAACTATTTGTCAATAGTATATGTGAGCAGAGTCAGACTTGTGAATGTTTTTCCGCATTTTGTTCCATTTGTTAGTCATAAAACCAAGTAAGAATCAAGCGTTTAAGAACTAACAGATTGAGAAGTGTCGAGTACTTTTGAAGGTCCTTTAAGGACAGAATTTAAGTAGCTGAACACCCAATATTGGAGTGATTTTGAAATGTTATATACCCACTTGTTATCGTCAACATTATGGGAGACATTGCGGAGCAAGTCACTGGTTAGTTGATTGTGAAGTGTCACACTTGTTATAAAAAACATTATGGGGGACGTTGCAGAGTAAATCACTGGTTAGTTGACTGTGAAGTGTCACACGTGGCATGGAGACCCGTCATAGTTGCCAGTCTAATTTAAATACTAGGCTCTTTGCAGTCAACAGAGATGGTTTTGATTGTATGGTGATCCAGATTGAAATGGCTTGAAAAAAAAAAAAATCTCCCTTGGCCTTACTCGAGGCTGCGGTGTTATTACTATAGTTCTAATTTTCAGATTCAAGTGTAAGCATGTCCCCACACCATATGGATATAATTGAGGCAAACCTCACACTGTAAGTCAGTTTTCACTAATGTGATGACTTTAGTTTCCTAGCCCTGTTTGGAGGAAGAGTGCCTAAGTGACTCCAGCCCTGGTGCTGAGGGGGGGAGTGTAAGCTTATGCACATCATCAAGGTACAACTGAGATGTTCACATTGTAAGCCGGTTATACGACTTAATGGAGATTAATTGGCGATTTGAACTGAGTTCGGTTTCTGTTTTGCAGATCCTAACTTTGCTTATTCATTTTCAAGAGCTAAAGTACATAATCTTCTGTCTTATTTAGAAACTTGCACAAAATTTCAATCTTATTCTGAAGGTACATTTCTTCTTCTCTCTAGAAAATGACTTCAGTTACTAACCAGCCTACTCGTGATCGGACCGTTGCACCATCTGATCAAGGTAACGCAAACAGCTGATATTTCTTTATATCATCCATTTGATTTTGTGTCTCCTTATTTCCAGATATTCAGTTTTATGTAACACTTTCTTCTCTTGGATTTACAATAATATTAAATTATTGATAAATATTTAGGAAATTTTGAAGAATTTGATATTTTTTTTTCTCTCTCTCTCTGTTATTGAATGTTCCACTTTTCAAAATGGCTTAATTAATATGTAAGAAGAATTTCTTCTAATAATGAAAAATGTGATATGATGTGGATATGCTATGTATAGTAGGTTTTTCTTTCGTTAGGCAGAGACAGAACATTATATGACAAAAATTGTTTGCATAGATTAACTTGGCTTATCTCCTTTAACATTGATACTCCAAAATCTATATCTGTATCTCGAATTTGATTTAATAAATCCATATATATATAGGGAAATCAATATATACTTTTTATTCTCTGATATTTTTTCCCTTTTTAAGCTACTATTGGGAATGAAGTGGACTTGGGGGCCATTTGATATAGTTTCTGTTTTTGCTTCGGAGAATCCTAAGGATGCTACTATAAGTCAACTTCATCTTAAACCTCTTCTGGCATGACAAATCACTTCTACAAAATTATTCAAATATATTTAAAAGCAACTTCTTAATTTCAAAAGAAATTTTCCTTTACAAAAAAGCCTTGTCAAATAAATGCATAATGATTTCCGTGACATTTACCTTCCAGGGCTTCTAACCCAAAATTTTCTATTACCAACTCTTAAACAACTGAGAATTCGTTCATATTATTTATGTTTTTCTTCCGAATATCTGTTGTTTGATGCATCTTAGCTCTGTGATGAGGTATTGACTTGCTCGTAATCTCTTTTCTCAGTTACTACTCCAGAAGTAAAAAATACTGAAGAGAAGGTTGGTATGCATACATTTCAATTTGGTGTGTAATATTACATAGGACCACACTCGCTAGCCACGTTTTGATCCACTTTCCAAACATGTCATTTCATTTTGTAGGTGCAACACAAGAGAGTTGTTTTTGATGATCTAGCAACACCTGAGCGTACGCCCAAGCATCCTAGGGCATCTGCTTCTCCTGATACTTCCTTTTGAACTTCTGAAATAATTGCTCAAAATTCAGAATTTCTCCATGCCCTTGGAAACATAGTTATATTATAAATGTACTTCTTTCAAGTAAACTCAAGAGCTAAGTGTTTGCTTCTTGTTGTTTATAAATATAGCGCTTGTTTCTTTTTCTTTTTTTACTGTCGTCGTTTTGGTAGATTATAAAACGTGTTAAGTATCCGCTATGGATAGTACATTCACAAGAATGAGACTCAAAGGAATTGACGGGGGCCAACACAAGCAGTGAAGCATGTGGTTTAATTCGATACAAAATGAAAAACCTTACTAGAACTTGACATGCCGCGAATCCTTTTGAAAGAGGATATGCTTTCTTTTTTTTTTTTTATTATTATCTCAACATAATACTGCAACGCACATAAATATGCTCTAACCATTACTTTCTTTAAACTAGGTGGAGGAAAAAAAATTATAAATGTCACATTTTTATTTTTGAATTTGAATGAATTTCTTATAATTCATTCGATTTCTTGTATTTGTATATATGTTTTCTATTCATTACCAAGATATTTTGATAGGAAAGAAGAATACAACCCTCAATGATTAATATTCTCAAAATCTAGAAATTGTATATTTTTCGCTATTAAGAAAAAATCGAGATGATGAACTTCTTGCTTTGCTCTCTATGATTTTCTTTCTTTCTCTATTTCCTTTCCTTGACATATATAATTGCTCTTTATACATCTTTCTATTGCCTTGAAAGCCTTGTCATTGAAAACGCCAAAGTTTCCATTGATCTTAAGTTTAAAAAATCAAAACCCAATCTAGTCGATATGAGCTAAGGTTGCATCTCCCGTAGGTGTGACCTCCAACGACATATTTTTCCCTAAACAACTTCAGTTGAGGTTGCATGTCTCAAATGCGCAACCTCGATCCCTCTATTTCCAAATATTTTTCATTTTGGTCTTCCTAGTTTCAAGCCTTCCCAATTTGGTCCCTCAAGTTTTGAGTTTTGTCATGTCCTTGAAATTTCACCTTCATCTAATTTAGTTATCCGACTTTTGAAATCTGCAAATTTGGTCCTTCAAGTACTTAAAATATTCAATTTAGTCTCCAAAGTTCTCATTTCATCCATTTTGATCTCCAAACTCTCCAAATGTTGAATTTGCTCCCCCAAAGTCGGGAATCCATTCAATCCACTATTCAGAGCTTCCAATCAAGTCTCAACTTCCTACTGACTCTTCAATTCCACCCTTTACGCCCTAATTATGCCTTCAATCTCTTTCTTTTGCTCAATTCATCTCCACATGGAGTTTTTACCTAGAAAATAATATATACACAATCATAGGTAGAAATCCATCCAAATAATCAATAACAAGTAAATTTAAAAGTCTAGATAAATGTGACCAATACACTTACTAGAAAGCTTCAAAGATTTTTTATTTTTTTTATTTTTTATGCAATGAAGCTTCTATTTGACTCTCATTATCTAAAAACTCATTTTTCCTGAAATCCAGTTTCTACCATATGCTCTCCTAATAAAATAAATTTGCAATTAAATCCAAAACTTTTTCCTCATTTTTAACCACGTATTCTCCAAAAACTCACTGTTATAACATCTATTTTTCCAAAAAAATGGAGCTCAAACATAGGAGAAGTTGGCAATTGGTGGCTCATGCATGATAATAATGTGGTATATAATCTAACTTGATGGTTGCCTGGTGTTTGCCTACCTTGGCACACTCGTGGCAGGGAAGATCGATGAAGGGTCATGAACGTTCCATAAAATGTTGAATGGTCCAGTGCGAAAGGGTGTGATTGGTTAAAATCATTGATGGGTGCGATGACTAGCGCAATTGATCATGAAAATACACAAGAAATCCTACAAATGTCACTCCACTGGTAACATTCCAACATCCAACATCAATTTTAAAAATTGATCAATCTTCTTCTCCTATGCATTAAAACTCTGTAAAAATAATTTTTTTTAATGATATTTCGAGTTCAACTTTTGAGCAATTTGGAATAGCAAAAAAAATCGTTCACCTCGATTTCCACAGTCCACCTTCCCTAATGGATCAAGGATTCCGTGATTGGTCAATTATCAGGTGGAAACGTGGAACATGGTCCCAACTATGGAAAAATCAAATTCGATGAGGATTTGGTTTCGTACTCAGATCCACCTCGCCTTGTCTTCCTATCAAATTAAAATTTGATCAATAATCAATAACCCATACAAATAATATTGCATGTTTAGCTAAGCTTAAGTGCCTCTTTGGGAGGTTTTTTTAAATCAATTTTGATAATTTTGGATGGCAATGTTTTATAAGAGATTGGAAAAAACGTGCATGTTAGTTTTTTTTGTTTTTGCATTTTTTTTTGGGCACGATTTTGAGTGATCTAAAAATTATCTAAAATCGATGAACTGTCATTTTAACCGTCTTTCTCAACCTACCAAATCGATAAATTTTAACCGCTTCACAAATTCTCTTCCAATTTTGTTTCCTATAACATAATTATTTTCAATTCACATATGTTTTTCAAGACTAACTTGTAAGCATACATTAACTGAAAAAAATATTTATAAGCAAAAAAAATTACTTTATAACTAAAAACTTATGTATACGATAAAAATAAATTTTAGTGTAAGAAAATAGATTATAAGTAAAAATAATACTAGTAAGACAAAAATTTACTTAAAAAATACAAAAAAATTACTTATAAGTAAAATATTACGTATGAGCAAAAATTTATTTAAATGTACAAGATTATCTTATAGTTGTACAATTTACGTATAAGTGAAAAAAAAACAAATACTTATATCTTCAAATTTTAATTATAAATAAATACTTCACTTTTAAGCTAAAAATTAATTTAAATATAAAAATTACTTTTAAGCAAAATTTCACTAGTGAGAAAAAAATCATCTAAAAAGTTATAAATTGAAATTTTCATTAAGGGGTATATATATAATTTTATTTTAAAAAAAACATTTAGAATCGACGAATGATAAAACTTCCATAAGAATATGGTGCCGATATTATTCTTGCAACGAGGGGAATGTATGTTGATGTGAAGCTCACTTACTCCATAAGAGGGTAAATGGACTCGAATAGAAGATAATGTCACGCAATGAGAATGCTTATATCTTCATTCGGCATCATAAGGTCATCAACAGCTACTTATGTTGCCTATTTAACCAAAAGGTGCAATAATGACATGATCATATGCACGTATTTACCTAAGATCCTAATCATAGTGTACATATGTGTCGGTTGTTCAGCTTATCGACCTAAGAATGAGGGGAAGGCTGCCTTGAGGTGTGAAATTTCGAATATTGTCTATGAAATTTATACATGTATTTTAAAAATCGTTGTTAAAAACATTCAAAATGAATTCTCATGAACGTTCAAATCGATACCTTAAAAATGTCCACGAGCACCCCCACACACTCCTAAGCATGCCCTAAATGCTAGCAAATGACAAATCTCGTTAAAACTGCCTTTACCTCTAGAAAAGCTGAAAAAAGCTGCTTTTATTATTATTGTTGTTGTTGTTTTTCTTGAATTGTAAATTTGTCCATTTTTTCCCTTCTTTCTCACTTCCCCAATTCCTGTGAAAAAGAATTGTTGAAGCCCACCGCCTGTCCTTCAATTTTATTTTTCTTGACACGTGTTCCCACGTGTCTCTTTTTTCCTCGCTCAGCTTGTCGGTTGGTTTATTATTTTACTAAAATGTATATATTTTCTTACAACCATTGACTTGTACGTGGAAGTTGGTATCAAGGTTTGACCTTTGCCCTAAATCACCAAAAAGTTTAACGTTAAAAGTATTTAAAAAAAGGAAAGACAATTTATAAATTTAAAATTATAGGATAAAAAATAAATAATACCAAAAAATTAAAAGTATATTTTTAACAATAACGTTTTCTACATTTAGCATTAAAATGAGAATTATCAGTCAGGTAAATTTGATTGACCAACTTTAATCGTGTTCAGTTTGTCTAATTGCGCGTATCCACGATTGACACGTCATAATATAAAAAAAGAATTCTGTAGTTTCAATCTACTCGAATTTAAGTGCCTTTTTTCTATGAAATTCTTCATGAAGGATTTTCTTCCTGAAATTATTAGTAAGTTGACAAGAAATGAAACAAGAAGTCCAACTGACATTTCCATATCAAGGATTCGAACAAATTTGCTAAATTAGGTAAAATAGTAATGCTTTTAATATAATAATGTACATGAATTTGTTAGCACTCATAATCAACTTTAACAATTTTAAAAGTTGTCATGATTTTCAAGACTTCTCAACTATAAAAAAAAAGCTAAAGCGTCTAGATGTTAAAATACACTTCAAATCTTGAAATTTGTAGTTCATATTCTTAACTCGTCGTGTTATTCCAAGTTTACAGGCTCAAAAATGCGAACAAAAATTCACTACAAATCTTACGCGTTTTTGTTTGTTTGATCATTTTGTTTTTAAACTACTTATAAGTATCACAAAAAAAACTTTAAGCTAGATTGACAAAAAAGCTTTTATAAGAATGAATATTCTTTTATAGAAAGAGGTGTTTAAAAATATAAGATTTCTAAGTGATAAGTAAATGTCAAACTAACTTTGCACTCATATATTAAACTCACCACTAATATTAATTGTGGAGGTTACGAAATGGTTAAATGGAAACAAAAAATAGTTAGATGACATTATAATTTGACTAACATGAGAAAGAACCGTGATCATCAATAAAATTTTCTCAATCAAGATGAATCGCGTAGATGTATAATTTATTCCAATCATGTTACATTGCTCGAAAATGGTTGACATACAGATTGATCGAACACTAACAATAGATGTATAATTTATTCCAATCATGCATGTGAGGTGCTGTCAAACGCCTCTGTCACCCATTATGGCAGGGAAGCTTAATTCTACTTATTCAAAGCCTAAATTTGTTAAATAGAATCAAAATAGATTTAGATCCAGTGTAGACCAATTTTGGAATTTGTTCAACGGTCACATTTAATTTATGAACCGACCCGAGTCAGGTGACCTACACTACCCGTGCTGTTTTGTCCTCTTTCCCGTGGATCCCGCTTTGCTATCTTAACAACCATACAATACATATATAGCCATTGTGTGAACATCGTTTTATCAAAAAATTATTTTTATCAAAACTAATTTACACACACTTATTTTTTAATAAAATAATATTACACATAAATCGAAAAAAATTTCTTCATTTTTAACTACACATTCTCATAAAAATCATTCAAAAATACATTTTTTTTTTTACAAAATGGGGCCCAAACAAGGGATAATTACAGGGCACACATGAAGAGTAGGTAGGGCTACTAGTGAAAATTGCAAATCTAATCCCTGTGTATTGCATAACTAAGATGTTGATCTATAGCTTCTCATTATACTTGCATAATAAGCCTTTCTCGACGCACCAATGGTCCAATGAATATATCCATGTACACTAGGAAAGAGTGCAACATTTATATTCAACTTTCAAAAGAATTATGCTAGTTTTAGAGAAGGCAGCGTCCAGAAGCATTACTAGAAGATGATTTGAAGAGAAATGATTAAATGAAAAAGTTGAATGTGTTTTAAATTAACAAATGATAGAGTATTATGTGATATTATTTAAACCTTTACGTCAACTTTGATATATATACGTAGCAAGGTCATTTCAAAAACAGCAATTTATTTATTGGTTATGCTACATGTACATAACAATTTATATAATGGTTTATCAATAGATGATATGACAAGATTTAGTTGGAACAAAACCTCATCAATCAAAAAACTTTTCTACTAACATTTTGTGACATCATCATTATGTAAAATGTTATGTACAATAAATAGTTTTCAGTCGGTATCTTTGCACTATTTGAAACTCCATACATAAAAGAAGAATCAAACATATGAAGATGAGTCGTGTTTAGAAATTTAAAGGAAGACGTGTTCTTATTAACCGGTTCGTTAGGTGCGAAAATTTTAGCGAACTCAAATCGATTACATGATTATTATATTGGTGGATTAGTCAAGGGGACATTCATGTCGTAACGCATAGACGAGATTGATTGAGCAACATAGGCAAGTTTTTGAAATGGCCACCAACACTCTATTCAACACACGTATTCCTAACTTACTAATTATTTTGCCATAATAAACTTTTTAACATTAAAAGACAAACATACCATTCATTTCAAAATTAGAATGCGGGATTTCTCTCCCAGACCCTCGACCTGAACTCCCAGACCCCGAACCCCAAAACTTGGGACCACCCGAACCTTGAATCTCCGAACCTCGGAGTACCCGGACCCCAAACCTCGTTAACAAATAACAGATATATTGTGATTTTTCTTTTTACAGAATTGGATTTCTTCAACACAATAAAAGAATTTTTTGTTTAAATCTCTTAATATTAAAACTAAAAAGACATTATCTATCAACATTATAAGAAAAAATTGAATTTAAGCCCATGTTTGGTATATATTCTTTCAAAATTCGTTCTTTCAAAACTCATTTTCAACCATATATTTTTCAATTAAATTTTTTTTTCCATTACATCAATAACTTTTTCTTACTTTTTAACTACATATTTCTCAAATACATTATTTTTTTAATAATATTTATCAAACATACTCTAACCAAATAATATGAAGAAACCTTGAATAGGGAGATAAAGATGGAAAAAATGAATAAACATTGAAGAACAAAAAAATGGTAAGAATTTCAAATTTTCAATGTTCAAGTTGGAGGTAAAATGATTATTGTCATTTCTTTAAATTTTTTACCCAAGAGAGTGCAATATTTTAAGGCTAAATTACACACACAAACGCGGTATTTATGGGATAGATGACTCTTATAAACTATCTTGGGCAGCTCTCTATTGGGGAGAGTGGGAAGCAACCTGGCACAATTGCTTGCTCTGCCTTCTGATCTTCTCCATTGCCATTTCTTCTTTGATTTTGCTCTATTCACATTAATGTTTTTCCATCAATCTTTATTTCTACAATATCCTAAACCCCAAATTTCTACTTTCTAGATCTGCTTCGTTTCTGCTCAATTTATCCTAAGAAAAACTCAAATTCAAGTAGGAAAAATCTGAACACAGTAACCCATTTCAACCAATCTTGTGTTGAGAAGTATAAAATCCCTTTTTCTTGAGTTCTTTTTTTTAGGGGAGGTTTGGGTGGGGCAAAATGAAGGTGTCCGTGTCTCTGAATAATTCTGAAAAAAATTTATGGGATCCTTTGAGAAGTCCATCAGTGGCACCTATTTCGCCGGCGGTGATACAGAGTAGAGCCTTGCCTAGGCTAATGGTATGGCTGATTGTGTTTGTCTCCGCTACCTATTTAGTGTACACGCTGAAGCTGCTTTCCTCTTCTCACAGTTGTAACGAAGATATTTTCACTCTCCGACACAATAGCATAAAATTGGCTTCGATCCAAAATACCACAATCTATCCTCTGCAAATGGGCATAAAATCAGAAGAAAGTGTTGAAAAAACCAAATTGCAACACATAGTTTTCGGCATTGGGGCGTCGGCCAAGCTGTGGGAAAAGCGGAAGGAGTACATAAAGTTATGGTGGAAGCCCGAAATGAGGGGCATAGTTTGGCTCGACAACCGTTTGAAAAAATACCCCAATGAGAGTGATAGCCTCCCAGAACTAAGAATCTCGGCCAACACTTCGCGTTTTCCTTACAAGAACAAGCAGGGACACCGGTCTGCCATTCGGATTTCACGAATTGTATCGGAGACATTAAAATTGGGAATGGAGAATGTGAGATGGTTCTTAATGGGAGATGATGATACTGTATTTGTGACTGATAATTTGGTCAGGATTTTGAACAAATATGATCATAATCAGTATTACTACATTGGGAGTTTGAGTGAGAGCCATTTGCAGAACATTTATTTCTCTTATGGAATGGCTTATGGTGGTGGTGGATTTGCCATTAGCTACCCTTTAGCTAAGGCTCTTGCGAAAATGCAGGATAGGTGCATTCAGAGGTACCCTGGATTGTATGGTTCTGATGATAGAATGCAGGCTTGTATGGCTGAACTCGGTGTCCCACTCACCAAAGAACTCGGTTTTCACCAGGTGAGTTAGTTCCATTTTCTGTTTGTTTTACAAACTTCATAGAGTAATCATTCTGCACAAGATTACGAGAGTGTTTGGTGTAGATTAAAATTAGATTTTAATTGGATTGTGACAGAAGTTTTTGAAATGTGTGGTTGAAAAGATGTGGACCCATAAAAGATGTGGTTAATATTGATGGATTGATTTTGACTTAAATTAAAATCAAATTTTAATTCGATCCAAACATGCCCTATATATTATGTAGTCCATACACGTAATACGATGAAGTTGTGAGCGATGAGTGGTCCTTAGTTCTTGACGGTGAATTGCAATTTTAGTTGTTGAGCTTATGGCTTTGTTCCCTTGCCGACACTGCTTTTGGGGCAGCAGATAGTACTGGAAATTTATGGGCTTTTCCTGCATTAATATAGCAGAAGGTTGTCCCCTCTTCAATAATGAAGAATTGATATGCTTTTGAATTTTTTACTTTCAAATATAGATAGCCTGTTTGACACACGTTCTCACCAACCTGTTTGACACACGTTCTCACCAAAAAAAAATCCGTATTTCAATACTTATTTTCAAGATCTTCAATAAAATATTATTATACATAAATTTAATATTTTTTCTTATTTTTTAACCACATATTTTCTAACAATATAAAATACATTTTCTTTTCTACAATTGGCGTCAAACACCCCACGAGATATTTTGGACATTTCTGGTATTCACCACCCACATCTTACTGGTTTCCATGTGTCGGGTATCTAATTTGGTTAGCTTTGACTTTGGTCCGTAAAAACCCACAATCCAAGAGGTCCAATAGACCCAAAGATGTGGGGTCCACTCAAAAATAGATATTAATTTGTTGGTGGGGTGGGTGGGGTGGAGGTGGAGGGCAGTTGTTATTGAATATGTTTTGAGTTGTACGTGTACATAATTATAGGTTACATTATTGTTTGACTAGTGCTTTGTGGAAAAGTTGGTAGTGGAATGGGGTTGGTTTGAATATTAATGCTTGGTTTTATGGTCGGAAATTGGTGAATTGGGCCTTGCTTGGTTAAGCGTAAAAAGTATACGTATAAGTAAATAAGAAGTTATCGATTGTAGATGGGGTTAAATTGCCACCCAACTTTATATTTAGTGTTATCATGATCATTCAGTTTGATTTTATTTTATCAAAGTCATCCAATTTCATTTAACGTTTCACTGTGACCATTCAATTTTATATAACATTTATCATGACCGCCCAACTTATTTTTTTTACCATTTTCATTAATTTAAAAGGGGTAAAACGGTAATTTTACATTATATATAAAAAATAAAATAAAAATAAAAACTTATTTAAAATTTTTTTTTTCAAAGTTACTTAGAAAAATAAAATAAAATAAAAACTTATTTTAAAAACGTTTTTAAAATAAAAAAATTTATTTTTTTAAAAAAAAAGTTACCTAGAAAAATAAAATAAAATAAAAACTTATTTTAAAATAAACGTTTTTAAAATTAAAAAAAAACTTTATTTTTTTTAAATTTAAAAAAACAAAGTTATCATTTTATTCCTTTTAAAATTAGTGAAAATTATGAAAAGAAAATTAGGTGGCTATGGTGAAACTTTATATGAAATTGGATGGTCATGGTGAAATAAATCAAGTTATGTGGTTATGGTGACACTAAATATAAAGTTGAGTGGTCATGGTGAAACAAAATCAAATTGGATGAGCATGGCGACGCTAATTATAAAGTTGGATGACCATTGGTGGATTTAATCCATTGTAAATAATAATTTATTTTG
>CAIGRP010111561.1:0-38794 GCA_903798385.1 Fraxinus cuspidata
TACGATTTTTGGTAGCATCACTATTATTTTCTGTATTGTAGTTTATGGCCAAAAATTTTGATATCTGTCCAAAAATTTCCAACTCTCGCTGTAGTTTTTCACCATGTTTTGCTGCGGTAAGGGTTCAGATCGGTACGTGCTTCATTCATTCCATTTGGCCAAGGCTCATTTTTTGTTATTTGAATCTCTTGGAAGTACCTATCCGTTCGCTTAATTTTACTCTCATTTTCTCTATTTTGATATGCATTCGTAGTATCGTTGTGGGATTTATCAAGGCAAAATTCACTGTTTGATTTATGAGTAAAGCTTTTCACTTTTTTGTTTTTTTTGTTTTTTGTTTTTTTGTTTTTTTTTGACTTGGCTGGGTAAATATTGTTGTTGGATTACTTTCATTAGCATTTATGCTTGAAATGTTTAGATTCTATATTTGAATTGTGTTTTGAAAAGCTGAAAACTGATTATTGTCCCTTTTATTGTAAATACAGATTATTTGGAAATTCTTTCACCCGACACTTAATTTGGGTCAACAAATCCAACAATCTCCACCACACAAATTCCGATGCAACAAATGAAATTTCAAAATTTTTTGACTTAGAAAAATAAATCTAATTGTAACGAAAAATTCGAACTCTTCGATAAGAACTAAATTTTCTCCAACACAAAAATACCCGTCATCTTTCATGGTATCCAATATGAATACATGAACCCAAACATCGGATTTGGTGCCACTTAAATCAGTGTTATAACACCGATGGTACTAAATAACATTACTCGTAAATTTTAGAAAAAATGGTCACGGATCAATAATGGACAACCTAGGATTATACAAATATTTCAAGTCACTGTCAACCATTTCCATCACAAAGGCACTTTGTCCTTGTTTGAGCCTATATATTTTTTAAAATAGATTATATAAAAAGTAGTTTTTTTTTTATTTGAAGAATACATAGTTGAAATGTAAGGAAAAAACTTGAATGTACTTATAAAATTATTTTATTAAAAGAATATGTGATTAAAATGAATCTAAAGAAAAATGAATGTTAAAAAATGAAGTTCAAACTTCGGCTTAGTTTGTAATAACTCAATGAAAACCTATAAAATTTGGTTTAAGTATAAGGGAATGTAGTAGGTGAAAGGTATAGTAGATCTCCTGTCTTCAGTGAGTATGATAAAAACTTTTCACTATTGTTATGATAAGAGAATCTTAGTTATAGTTCAATTTTAGAGAATCATAACTAAGGTAGATAAGTTTTTATTATGTACCCTAACTAAGTAGATTTTCGTTGTTACCCATGACAATAAAACATTGCGTCACCTTTTCATATGTTTCAAACAAATCTCGGCTGTGACACATATGGAACACACAAGCTGTATCCAAAATTCACTCCTCAGCAGGCTTGGATTTCATGTCAAAATTGTCAAAACATTTCCATGATTCAAATATTTCTCAGCTATATTGGTCTCGTCTGAAGTATTTGATTGCTTCCTATTATTTGTAGTCAAATTACATTTGTTCTGTAATTTATCGCAATCCCTCTTAACGTGTCATTTATTCTTGTAACAATAATAAGCCTGATTACTGAAATTTGACCTTGACTTACCCCTTCTCCGATCACCACGAACAACAATGGTTTCTCCATATCTAGTTTCAAATCCAACTAGATGCTTCATTTTCTCTTCTGAAAACGACATCATACAAGCTTGATTTGGGGTGGGTTTATGAAAAGGGCGAGTTTTTTTACGAGAGTCAAACTTAAATTAAGATATATTGACACCACATGAGCAGGCTATAAAAGATTCAGTAATTTATTGTGTACAAATAGATTTATCTATAAATGATATACATGTGTACAAAACCATCTAAGTTTGGACGTGATTATTACACCACCTCTTAAAGCTCAATGAGTGTTTGGCGGAGTGCCTCCTAATTTTATGCCATATGTATTATCATGACATATTATTAAATGTCAATTTGGGACGAAGATGAAACTTATTTAATTCAACCAAGTTAATGATAAATTAAAAAGTGCGTTTTAATTTATCTTTTATCATAGTAATAATTTAGATCATTTGGCATCATGATCGAAACATGAAAACAAATAGTGATTAGCAAAACAAATAAGCGAAATAATAAAGTTCAGTTTTCGACGCAATAATTTGTTGATGGTTTGTTAATTAAATTAATTGATTAGATTTTCTTGATCGGACATAATGGAACACACCGAAGAGGTGGCACACGGTATAACGTTTCAAGCACGTTGCAGCAGCAACACTTCAAGCTAACGCCACCAAAGAAAAACACTGGCTTGCTTTACCCCATTCTTGACTTACATTAGGGGTAGACATAATTCCTTAACCGAATCGGACCGAATCAAACCGAATTCGAATCGAGCGATTCTTTTTAAGTTAAATACCTTAATGTGTATCTAAAACGATAACTGACGAGTTCGATTCGATTCTCGGATATAGACCAAGAACCGAATTTCTCTATTTTTTTAGTTTTTTTACCTTAAATAAGTCAAATTATTTTATTTTTTTAAAAATAATTTTTTAACTAATTACTTTAGTTCAAACCCAAAATATGATTTTACTATTTCTAATTTCCAGCCATGCCCAACTTAATCAAATTGATCTAGCTTTTACTCAAATCTATTGTTCTACCATAGTGTTGTTTCTGTCGTTCTATATTGTTAACTTGCCATCTTCATATTCTTGTGATTTTAAAAATCAAATCTAAGAAGAACTAAATAAAAAGAAATGCAAAAGATATTACGAGATTGAACTACGTTATTTTGTAAGAGTTAAGATTGAACATGTAAAAATTTTCGAATTAATGTAGCGTTGTTATATAAAAAATTTAATTATTGTACACAACCCGTGAACCGAATAGAACCGAACTAAATCGAATGGAACCGAATTCTAACAATTCCAAAATTAAATTTGGACCCGATGATTTTATTTACTAAACACCTGAAAATTCGAATTCGGTTCGGTTCTCTTTAGAACCGAATCGAACCATGCCCAACCTTAACTTACATGGAGTATTGCTTCTAATAAAAAAATATTTTATAAACTTTATAACAATGTCCAATAAAATTATTTTATCTATTAAAAATTTATATTAGTATAGAAATACGAGTAGTACTAACAACTTGTCAATGCACATATAATTAATTAGGGGCGAGGGTGATCGATTTTTCTTCAGTGGAATTGTCCAGAATGATTTGATTTTCTTTGAAACCATATCAAACCAATTTTAAAAATTAAAAAAATATATATCAAAAACTCACAGCCATACTGTTTTGCACAAAAATCTATTGACTTTGAATTTTAAAATATCTGTCACTAGCAGAGATTTTTATAATTGAGACTCAATCACAGTACGTTAGGTATGTATACATTTTTTTTCTTCCAAAACTTACATCTAGTATTGATCTATTCAAATTGTCTGCAATCGTATTAAAAGATCCTAAGAAGTAAAATATTTTCTTTCTCATTTTTCTTTTACCGCTCCTCTGTGTTAAATGTAGTTTCATGTAATTAGTGACAAAAAGAACAATAAAGTTAGAATTAAAAAAATATTTTTTCTATTTTTTTATACGCACATGATATGATACCAAGTTTTAAGTACTATATCATAACATGAAACTGTAATAAAGTTAGCATTTCAAAGTTTTTATGTGTCTTGTATTCCTTTTTCGAGTAAAAATTTATTTGCAATCAATTCATTTTAACAAAACAAAAAGTAATTTTTATAAAAAATAATAATTTGATGAAATCACTTTGTTCAGAAATAGAAAATAACCTAATTAAACTTTTTATCTTATTATTACATAAATTAATAATAAGATAAAAGAAGAAAACAAAGATAGTTTAAAGAAAACAAAGATAGTTTTAGGTTTCGCATAAAAACGCCCGAAGATAAAATTAAATCTGGAATTTCATCAGTAAAAAATATGCTTTTTATTCGAAAACAGTTTTAAGTGCAGCCTCTCTCTCTCTCTCTATTTTTTTTATTTATTTTTTCTTTCGTGAATAATTTAAAAATTTCATGTCGTGTTTGTCATGAATAAACTCTGACACCATATGTTAGGTTTAATTAAATGCTATCTCATGCATTTAATTGAATTTATCAATTAATATCACATAGTGTACATAGATTTATATTTTAACACTAGTTAGACCACGTAGTATTATTTGTCCGAAAATTGTTAACATATTCTCTTCAGTTAAACATATGAAAAAAATCAGACAAATGCTATCAAATTTAGCACACATTTGACAACCATTATAATGAGTTTTTTGAGAAAATGAGTTTTAGAATAATAATTTTTTAAATAATGTGTGGTTAAAAAATAGATTTTTTTTTTTTTTGTGGATTTACAAGGAGAATATTATATTGTGAGAATGTATTATTGAAAATAAATTTGAGGAAAAAGAGTTTTTTTTTTAATATATCTATATAATGATAGTCAAACATGGGCTTAATTTCAAATTAGGTATGATTTCGTGAGTGCAAAAGTTTAATTGTGCTTCTAGAAGCCCGTATGAATTGCAGTGTTCTAAAACACTCACCTAAACTCGAGTGAAACATCAAGTCTTGGCAATGAGCACCAAGTGGCACTTTACTAATTCTTTTATTTTTTATTTTTTTAAAAGTCATTTATTTTGACTTCAGATTCAAGGTTTCAAATGACTTTATATGTACAAAAATAAAAAATAAAAATTCGTTAGAAAATTTCAAGTAGGACTTATCTAGTTGAAATTATGAAAAATAGTCTAATTTTTGCATTTCGAAAACTTAAAATTGTATAATAGACTAATTGTAGAATTTATTAAGTAAATATAGTATTTTATAATTTTAGATATTTGATATATATTATTTTAATTATTAATTTTTTTTAAATGGTTGAAAAATTAAAAATAAGAATTTTTTTCTTTGTCCTCACCTTAGCTCGTAAATCTTGAAACTTGGTTTTCACGTCTAATCGCACTTTACGCTTTTTAGAACAGCGATAAATTGTCACCATCCAACTATTCAAGGAATCCTTTTTGTAGTTTCTCCATAATTTTTCAAAAAAATAATTAATAAAGTAAAAATAAATAAATAAAACGAGACGTTCATACTGTGATATTGTGCATTTATAATAGAAGGCTTCAAAGAAACAGTTCTAATTTACTATCATGATTTGCTTTAATAAAGACAAGATTCTTGTCTTTGGATTAAAAAATCAATGGAGTTGTCGAATTGATTATTTTGCTTTGTTTCTTTTATTGTCTACATTCAATCACTTTTATGATTGCAGTATCAAAATCAATCAAAAATATATTAAAAGAAGAGAAAATGGCAGTCACGATACCGAACCTTTTATTTAGTAGTAGATTTTGATCAAACCTTTTATTTGTACCATTCACGGTACCAAACCTTTCAAAAGTCGCAGCTGAAGTCCAAATGAAAGGAAACAGTTAGTTTAACCGTTAGTTTACCAAATCATTAACATTAACCATAATTTTTACTTATTATAAAAGGATAAAATTGTAACTTCACATTTTTTTCAACAAAAACCACAATTATAATATATAAATAATTAAACTTAAAAGCCAAAAATCACTCACAATCCTCCCCTTCTTCCCCAACCCTTTACCCAAAACTTCTAACAGTAGCAGCAGCGGTCGATGCCACCGCACCAATTGTCACGGGTTAGCAATAAATTTTGAATAATGTTATATAACATTATATGATATGTTCAATTAAAGATAAAATTATGAAATTAATTTAATTGTATATTTCATTTAATGACATTTGGTGCCACTTAATTCAGTGTTATAACATCGATGGTACTAAATAACATTACTCGTAAATTTTAGAAAAATTGTCACGGATCAACAGTAAATTTAATGGACGCCCTAGAATTATACAAAGATTTCATGTCATTATCAACCATTTGCATCACAAAGGCACTTTGTCCTTGTTTGAGCCTATATTTTTTAAAAATAGATTATATAAAAAGTAGTTTTTTTTTTTTGAAGAATACATAGTTGAAATGTAAGGAAAAAAACTTGAATTTACTTATAAAATTATTTTATTAAAAGAATATGTGGTTAAAATGAATCTAAAGAAAAATGAATGTTAAAAAATGAAGTTCAAACTTTGGCTTAGTTTGTAATAACTCAATGAAAACCTATAAAATTTGGTTAAGTATAAGGGAATGTAGAAGGTAAAAGGTATGGTAGATCTCCTGTCTTCAGTGAGTAGGATAAAAACTTCTCACTATTGTCATGACAAGAGAATCTCAGTTATAGTTCAATTTTAAAGAACCATAACTAAGGTAAATAAGTTTTTATCGTGTCCCTTAATAAAAGGTAAACACGATATTTATGTGAATTCTTCAAACTTTATTACTCCATGATAAAAAGATCAAAACGCCATATTTTGTTAGCTCAATCACTTAGGGGTTGTTCTATTTATGTTTCAGTTTTGAATTCATTTTGTATTTTGTATTTCCAGTGTTCATTCTGAAATTGTTGAAAACAATTCTTGTATATATATATATATATAATTTTTTTTCTTTTAATTATATAACAAAGCAAAAGCGGTGGCCATTGTGGTTGAGGCATTGAAATTCTATATTGGTGACCTGTGTTCGAATCTCAGCCACCTACCAATTTATTTGAAAAAAATTGTGGGCATATAGAAAGGAAATTCCTTTATATTGAATTGTAGTAAAACGAAATCGAACTCGTGACCTCCAGAAAATCCGTGACTCTCCCAACTAAGTTATTCCGTTATTGGCAAAATTTGGTCGTTATCCACGTTTTGAAGTTTTGGCTTGGTTTTAACTGAAAATAGCTAAAATGAATTTTATCGCGTTTTTCCGTCTTCTTTGTAAATTTTAAACTCGTTTTTAGAAATTTGTTTCTGAAAATAGGTAAGTAAACGAGTTTTCAATATTTTTTCGAAAATTGAAAATGGTCTGGAAACAACAAAGAGAACATACCCTTATATTTTTACTCAAATTCATGTACAATTGACACCCATAACTACTATGCTAGTTATACACAATTTTGGATCATACTACGATCAAATTTCACCATTTCAAGCACATGGGAAAATGCTCTTAATTATCGGATTGTGTGCCATCCTTGTGCTTCTTTTAACCATTGAATTCATCTGTACAACAAACTTACCATTCACTTGTTCAAATTCAAGCATGCACCAACACTCGAAACTGATGCTTGTTACCTTCCATCTCTCTACGTCGACTAATTTCTCCTACGCAATATTGCCATCAAATAAATCATCACAGTGTTTATTTTTCCTACCACCTGCACTCTTTTCATGTGGATTAGTTCGTTGCTACTATTGTTGACATATGGTTGATCTTATATTTTGATTATAACAAACAAAATAGTAGTCTCTAAATTTGTATTCGAGTCTTCATTATTACATGTTGATTAAATTGGAGACAAAACAATTGCTATCAAATGACTTGTAGTAGACGATCAAGAATATTCAAGATGGATTCGAGCATTTATAATCAGAGAAAAATCGAGCACTCGCGTCAAATCAATTGAAGATATTAGAATTATATGTTTGAGCTCATTTGTAAAGGTAAAATACTTTAATCCTATGACTCATTAGAAGCTCAAGTAACGAATTATTCGTAAAAAGTTTGCACAAAATTTATTTTTCAAATGTAAGAATTTCAATTTAATTTTCAAACCTACTAGCATCACTTACCTTGAAAATCAAGTAAAACGTTATTTATAAGCCTACATTGTTTCAAACAAACAAACAAACAAACGAGAGGAACCGAAAAATTTCGGTCCATTCGGACGTCCGGTTCATCCGCAACAGTCAATTTTTCGATCGTTCTGATTTCTGACGAGCAACGGCTAAATCAGTTATCCAAAATAGTACCAGACGTCAAGATGATCGTCCGGTTCGGCAGAGTTTTTCGACGTTTTTCAACTGCTATAAATACAAACTCACTAGCCATTCATTACAATAATGAAAAACATTCAAGTCAGATATTTTGAGCAAAATTATATTGATTTATCATAAAAAACTTTTGATCAAATTAACACTTGAAAATCATTCTACACATCAAATTTTTTCATAGCTAACACTTGATCTTCATTCATTGTTATCTATTAAAGCGTTAACATATTTATCTCTTGGTACTTAATTGAAATCATATCATTTATTAAAAGAATTTCATTTTTAAAATAAATTTTATTTAAAACTTGTGGGTCGTGTTGAGGTTCTGTAAAGCTCAACGTTGTATAAGGATCGGTGCTCTTTATTTGTAAGTCACCGAAAGCATTGTAAATGGTTGAATTGCACCACAAGTCAATCAACATAGTAAAATTGGCATTGCTCGTGCAGAGAGCTTAATAACGTAAGACGAAGATCATTGTATTTGATCGAACCTCCATAATTATATCATTTGCACCTTCTATCTATCTCTATTTATTGCTTTCATATTAGTATTTATTACTTAAATTAATCTATCTAGTTATTACATGGTTGATTTTAGATTAATTTTTCGAAAAAATGTTAAAAATCAATTTACCCCCTTCTTGGTTAGCTACTCTTGGACTAACAATTGGTATCAGAGCAAAGTGCTCATTTTTTAATTAAGATTCTACACTCTTGAGATATGGCTAACCACAACAATCTTCAAAATTTTCAGGGGTATTCCACAAATTGACCTCCATTTTTCGATGGCACACATTATAATTATTGGAAAGCTAGAATGATGATTTACTTTTTATCAATAGATTATAATATTTGGGAAGTCATTGAATATGATTATTTTGTTCCTATCAAGATTATTAAAATTGATGAGAAACCCGATCAATCTATTCCAAAACCTAGAGAGAAAGAAGATGATAAAAGAAAATTGTCATTGAATGCTAGAGCCAAAAATTTACTTTATTGTGGCTTAGATAGAAATGAGTTTAATCATATTAGCACATGTGATTCCGTATATGATATATGACATACTTTACAAGTCATTCATATTGGTACTAGTAAGGTAAAAGAAACATTTTTCATGAAACAAGATGAACATATTGTTGACATGATTACCCGCTTCATCGATATTTTTAATAGCCTCAAGGGCTTTGATTGTAAATTTACTAACGGTGAGCATGTAACCAAAATGCTTAGGTCACTATCGGAAGATTGGAGTTCATTAAGAATGTTGATAGAGAACACCAAATATATCAACTCTTATTCTTTAGAGGAACTCAATGGAACCTTGAGACATACGAGCTCAACAACGCTGAAACTAATGAGAAGATGAGGAAAAGTAAAGAAGAACCAAAAGAGCCTCATAGACATCAAATTGCTCTCAAATCGACAATTGAAGAGGGAACTGCAAATGAACACACGAGTAATGAAGATGTTGATGATCTTGTGCTTCTTGTCAAAAAATGAAGAGGTTTTTGAAACAATCGAAAATTTCAAAAGAAAAAGGAAAATAACGAAGAAAGAAGCAAGGAAATCATTTATTATGATTGCGACAAACCCGATCACAAGATGACCGAGTGTAAAACAAAAAACAAATTCAAGAAAAAAACACTCCAAGCAATATGAGATGAAAGCGACAATGACGATCGCGACGAAAATGAAAGTCAAGAAGAAAGTACCAACATGTGTTTCATGGCAATATGCGATAAGGTAAATTCTATTGAAAAATTTTCATATGATGATTTATCTTCCTCATATGATGAAATTTTAAAATAATATGAAAAACTCGCTCTTAATCATTCTATTCTTAAGAAGAAACATAAATTATTAAAAAGTGAAATGAAGAAAACTTTAGAAATTAAAAAGGAAAATATTGATTATGATTTATTCTATAAAGAAAATTGTTCTCTGAAATAAAATGTTGAAGATTTAACAAAAATTATTTTTAAATTCATTCAAGGGAAGAAGAATTTTGATTTAATGTTCGGTGATCAAAAATGTATTTTTTTATAAAAGAGGTATTGGATATAAACTATTTTTGAAACAAAAAGCTCTCAAAAATTTATTTGCCAAAGCCTCAAATACAAATCCCTGAAAAATTACTTGTAGCTTTTGCAATAAGGATGTACACATTGCTTACAATTGTCTAACCAAAAAACAAAAAAAGCTACACTTTGAAAGTAAAAATGAGTGGACTTGAGGATCTACTAAAACTAACTACCAATGACCCAAACTTGTGTGTATACCAAAGATCAAAAGTTGAATTATTATTGTAAGTATCGAAGAAAATAACGAGCAAATGGTTCTTGGATAGCGGGTGCTCAATGCACATGACTGGAGACAATGCAAAGGGGAAATAATCGGAATTGAAAACATTGGTAATCATCTCTTTCCTTCCATTGAAAATGTACTATTAGTAGATAACCTCAAATATAATTTACTTAGTATTAGTCAATTATGTGATAAAGGCTGTCATATTAAATTCGATTATTCTAAATGTCTCATTAAGGATGCTATATCTAAAGATATATTATTTATAGGAAGCCGAAGCAAAGACATTTATATTATAAATATCGATTTTGAAAATGATGAAAAATGTTTGGTGAATTTGAAATAAGATATTTGGTTATGCCATAGGAGATTATGTCATGTTAGTATGAAACTTCTTTAAAAAATCTCCAAAATTATTTTGTCAAAGGTTTACCAAATTTAAAGTTCGAAAAAGACAAAATTTGTGATGCAAGTCAATTTGGTAAACAAGTAAAAAGATCATCTAAACCTAAATTATACTTATCAACTACAAAACCACTTCAATTATTTCACATTGATTTTTTTGGACTATCGAGAACCACTAGTTTAAGTGGAAAACACTATGCTTTTGTCATTGTTAATGATTTCTCTAGATTCACTTGAGTTTTTTTCTTAAATTTTAAAAGCATCTCTAAAAGCCTTCAAACATTTTTGCAAAAAGGTACAAAATGAAAAAAAAATAATACTTCATTTCAATCATTAGAAGTGGTCATGGTGTAGAATTTGATAATCTCACTTTTGATGGTTTTTGCAATAAAAATAGATATGAATATAACTTCTCGACTCCTAAAACTCCTCAACAAAATGGTATAGTAAAAAGGAAAAATCGCACATTGCAAGAAATAGTTAGGACCATGCTAAATGAAAATAGCATGCCAAAATATTTTTGGGCCAAAGCCGTTAACATCACTTGCTATATTATTAATAGAGTTTTAATTAGTCGAAAGAAAACCAAAACCCCGTAGAACTTTGAAAAAATAGAATTTCAAATATCGGTTATTTCAAAGTCTTTGGGTGAAAATGTCTTACCTTGAACACAAAAGAAAACTTGGGAAAATTTGTTTCAAAATTCGACTTTAGAATTTTTCTAGGATATTCATCGACTAGTAAAGCTTATAGAGTCTTCAACAAAAGAACTATTGTCGTTAAAGAATCCATGCATGTTACTTTCAATAAAACTGACTCTCTTGATCGTGAGAAATGTATTGATAATGATGTAGGGTTGGAAACTCCATTCGAACAAATGACCATTGAAGATCAAAAAAAGGAAGATCTACAAGATGAACATAAGGATGGGGCAAGTGTTCAACAAAATGAAGGAGAGCCAACCGAAGTCCAAAATGATTCATCTCTACCAAAAGAATGGAGGTTTGTTCCTCCTCGTCTTAAAGAACTAATCATTGGTGATTCCTCCAAAGGTATTACTACTAGAGCCTTTACTAATAATCATTTAAGTAGTTGTGCTTTTATTTCACAAATTGAATAAAAAAACATTAAAGAGGCCGAGTTTGATGAATTTTGGATTCTAGATGCAAGAAGAACCAAATCAATTTGAACGAAACCATATTTGGGATTTAGTCGCTAGACTAAATGATCAAACCATCATCGGCACTAAATGAATCTTTAGAAATAAACGTGATGAAAACAGAATAATTATTTGTAACAAGGCTAGATTATTGGCTCAAGGTTACAATCAAGAATCATCGATTTTGAAGAAACATTTGCATCAATGGCTATATTAGAATCCATTTGCACGCTTTTTGTATTTGCTTGTCATAAAATATTTACTCTTTATCAAATGGATGTCAAAAGTATTTTTATTAACGGTTTTATTCAAGAAAAAGTGTTTGTTGAACAATCACCCAATTTTAAAAATCACAAACATCTGGACTATATTTTCAAACTTCGAAAAGATATTTATGGTCTAAAACAAGCTCATAAGGCTTGGTACGAGCGATTGAGCAAATTTCTAATTTCAAATGGTATTTCAATTGAAAAAGTAGATACCGCTCTTTTTGTCAAAACTAAAAATAAAAATAAAAAATGATATGATCATTGTTCAAATTTATGTTGATGATATCATATTTGGTGCAACTAACACATACCTTTGTGAAGAGTTTTCTAAATGCATGTGCATGGAATTTGAAATGAGTATGATTGGAGAGCTTAAATTCTTCCTCGATCTCCAAATTAAGCAAACTTGTGATGAAATTTTCATCAATCAAAGTAAATATATATTGGACATGCTTAAGAGGCTCGACATGGATGACTTGAAGCCATGAACACTCATATGAGTACATCCATAAAATTGGACAAGGATGACCAAGGTACTTCCGTTGATATAGCAAAAGATTGAGGTATGATTGAATCTCTTCTTAAGTTAACCGCAATTAGACCCGATATTATGTTTAGTGTGTGCATATGTGCTAGATTCCAATCGAATCCTAAAGAATCACATCTTATGGCCATAAAAAGAATATTTAGATAATGGCACTAGAACTTTGGGCTTTGGAATCCCAAGGGCACTCACATTGATCTACTTAGCTATTCGAATGTCGATTGAGCCAGTTGCACCATCGATCGTAAAAGTACCAATGGAATGTGTTATTTTCTAGGCTTTGCACATGTATCATGGTTTAGCAAGAAACAAAATTCTGTAACATTGTTTACCGTCGAAGCCGAATATATCTCAGTCGCTAGTTGTTGTGCACAAGTATTATGGATGAAGTAAACTTTTAATGATTATTACTTGCTATTTGATCGTATACCCATCATGTGTGGTAACACTAGTGCTATAAACTTGTCAAAGAATCCTATTTTGCACTCTAGGACGAAGCGCATTGAAATTAGACATCACTTCCTAAGAGACCATGCTCAAAAGAGTGATATCATGTTAGAGTTTGTGAACATGGAAAATCAATTGGCCGATATCTTTACTAAACCTCTAGCTCTTGATCGGTTCTCACATATTAGAAGATGTTTGGACATTATTGATGAATTCGAAGTATATGACTAAGTTAAATTCTTGCTATATGTTTTATCTTCATTATTTCATGTGAACTACATTTATATGATCTAATACATTTTATTTATAAGGAGGGCATCCAGACAAGAAGATTAGACGTTCGAATAGGATAACCGAACATTCGGTTCTGTGAAAATCAGAATTTTTAAATGCAAACAAGACCATTTCTTTCTCCATTTCTTCTCAATTTCTCTCAATTCTCTCCCTAAATCTCATCTCTATTCTTCATTCTCCCCACCCAAATCATAAATTACTACTCAAAATAATAATAAAAAACTCATTACTTCTACATTTCAAATTCTTTCAAAATTCAAAATTTCATCCACCATATTGGATAATTCCTTATGTTTTGGATATTATGCTTTGCATGTTTTTGGATATTATACGTTTGCATTTGGTTATATCATGTTATCATTTATGCCTATTGAATTCCTTCTTTCATATTCTTTTTACTTATGCCAAAAGGGGAAAACATCTATAACGATGATACGCATGCTTAGCCAGTATAAGAAAGGGGAACAATATCATATGAATGCTTGAACTATAAAAGATATAGCATTTTTTTATTGAGTATTTTTCTTATTGTAAATCATATTTTGTTTGTCATAATCAAAAATGGGGAAATTGTTGACCTATGGTTGCTTTTATGTTTTGATTATAACAAATAAAGTAGTTTTATATTTAAAATTTGTATTCGAGTCTTCATTGTTACACGTTGATCAAATTGGAGACAAAATCAAAGGACTTGCAGTTGACGATCAAGAAAAATTCGAGCATTTATAATTGGAGAAAAATCGAGCACTTGCGTCAAATCGATTGAAGATATTAGAACTAGATGTTTGAGCTTATTTGTAAAGGTAAAATACTTTAATCCTTAACAATGACTCATTAGAAGCTCAAGTAACAAACTTTTATACTCGAGAAAAATCTATTTCATAATAAGTTTGCACAAAATTTATTTTTCAAATGTAAGAATTTCAATTTAATTTTCAAACCTACTAGCATCACTTACCTTGAACAATCAAGTAAAACCATCATTTATAAGCTTACATTGTTTCAAACAAATAAACGAGAGGAATCGAAAAAATTCGGTCCATCTGGATGTCCGAAGGTGAACCGAATGTCCGGTTCATCCGCAACGGTCGATTTTTCGGATTTTTTGACCGTTCTGATTTCTAATGAGTAACGGCTAAATCAGTTGTCCGGAACATTACCGAACGTCCAGATGATCGTCCGATTCGACAGAGTTTTTTGACATTTTCAACTACTATAAATACCAACTCACTTACCATTCATTACAATATTTAAGAGCATTCAAGTGAGATATTTTGAGCAAAATTATATTGATTTCTCATCTCATTTATTATTATCAAATCATTTTAGTTTTATTTTCAACTGCTATAAATACCAACCTGTTTGCTATTCATTATAACATTTTAAGAGCATTCAAGTGAGATACTTTGGAGCAAAATTATATTGATTTCTCATCTCATTTATTATTATCAAATCATTTTAGTTTTGAAAAACTTGAACAAATTAATTCTTGAAAATCATTGTACACATCAAAGTTTTTCACACCTAACACTTGATCTTCACTCATGACAAGTGTTAGCATGTTTCTCTATTGGTACTTAATTGTGATCATATTATTTATTAAGAGAGAAGTTTCATTTGTAAAACTAATTTTCTTTAAAACTTGTGGATCGTGTTAAGGTCCTGTAAAGATCAACATTATATAGGGATCGGTGCTCTTTGTTTGTAAATCATCGAAAGTATTGTAAATAATTGGATTGCACTACTAGTTAATCAACATAGTGAAATTGGCCTTATTCGTGTCGGAGAGCTTGTCAACAGAGGACATAGATCATTCCATTGGATCGAACCTTGATAATTATATCGTTTGCATCATCCATCTCTCTCTACTTATTGCTTTCATATTTTTGTTTATTACTTAAATTAATCTATCTAATTATTACGTGTTTAATTTTAGATTAAATTTTCGAAAAAAGTGTTAAAAATCAGTTCACCACATCTTGGTTAACTACTCTTGGACTATCAACTATACTCTTACTTCCACTCTACCAAATGTGCTCATTGCATCACAATCACATGTACGTCCAATCATGACATTGACATCAAATGAGACAACCTTGGTGCCATGTTCTCGAAAGGTGTCTTACAATTATCGACACTAGCATTTATCGTCTCAGTCGTTATATGACGCAATTATCAACATCTACTAAAAATTTAATTTTTAGCAAAATCAAACAAGGGCTTAGGGTTGAATAGGTCCTAAATCAAGAGCATGCTTGACACCAATTAATTTATTTTATGGTTTGTTATAGGATTGTTTTAACAATATATTAACACAATAAAATATTTTACATGTATACCAAAAGTTTTTCCTTACTTTTTAATCATACGTTCTCTTAAAAATCACTGTTCAAAACTTTCTTTTTTTTTGCTACACTATTGATTGTCAAACAGGTTCTCATGTTAATTAGTGTTAAACACCAATAATACGAGATAATATTGTCTTTCAAATCAACGGGTGCCAAATATATTGCTATCAGTTGTCATTTTCAAATTATCAATGTTGTTGTTGACGTCCTAATCCTCCTTCGAAAAGCCACTTCTCTTTGATCGATAAGTTAATTGACAAAAATCTGCTGATAAAATTTCAACAGCGTTGGTATATGCTGTGAGGTTTGTACCTGGATGCGGTTAGTAGAAGTATGAATTAATGGTATATTCTACTAGGTTAATTGTTTATTAGTATCCGATCTAAGCACGTAGTAGAAAACTGGTCCTCGGTCTAAATGTTACAGTACTTATATCCTCAACACACCGGTTTTGTTGCACCATGGTCCCGGCTCACGGTATCTGTTAAACAGCCGTTAATTACTCTTGTCAGTTTGCTCTTTTTTTTTTTTTTCCTCATTTGTTGGGATATTTGTTGAAAACAAAATAGTCAAGATAATATCTCTTTTCCCTCCTTTATAATGGCAATAATGTTCACACCACGCCTTACGATTATTGTATTACATTTTAATTGTAATGAAGATATTAACTTTCGTGGATTAGTGAACTTATATTCCTAATTTTTTTTTGTTACATTCTTATCTAATTATTCTTAGCCTTCAATTGTTTTGTACATCATTTTTTATAACGATTTCTATTTAAATATTCTATTAACATTCTTTAAAATGAGTTACACATATTTGTTGAACTTTGTATCTGTAGTTATTTATTCTTATTTAAAAATAATAGGATAAATAAGCCTTTTTATACCCTACTATAATTTTTTTTAGAGAAAATGTAATCAAGGACAATATGGGAGCATAAGTAAGACACTAAATAAATATTAGAGACCTTCATTGAATAAAATGTATAGCAAACAAAAGTATTGTGTGAACTTAAATATTCCTTTTATAAAATAGAAGGGAAAAAAAAGAACTTGTAAGCTAAGGGAGTTCAAATACTTGAAACTCTGGCTAATGAGGTATTGTACCATCATGTTGGATTATATATTGTGAGCATATGATAATTCATATGTTCAAACATTTTCTTTTAGCCTCTAAGGGAAACTCATTTGGGGAGTATCTTTTTCATCCATGGTGACAATTATAACCTTTATTTTAAAAGAAAGTAATAATATCTCTGCGGACTTGCTCACCTTTCTTTTGGATAGTGTGAAAAAAGAGAAATGAGGAGGGTTATTTTATTTTATTTTTTATTTTGCAATGAATGTGGTAAAAAGACTTTTTGAGAAGTGCGTTGTCATGATCAAACCTAGTTTGTCACAATCTATAATTTTTTTGAATTTTGTTTCGATGATTGTAGTGCAGTTGTTTTCTTCCTTTGCACAGGGGATGAGAGTTCTCAGCATTGTATTGTATTCTCTTTTGTGATCACACATGTAATCGATACACTTAACACTGACATAGTTAGAGAATTACCTATAGTGTTTCTACTTAGCCAAACATTCCAATTGTTCATGACATTGTGCTAAATTGTTATGATCTACTTCTTCACGTGACTTTAACATTGACTTTGTCCTGGTATTACCTCAATTGTATGATACTCTCCAAATTCCTACATTTTTTTCAAGGTCATTGTTCCATTGCATACTTTTTCTATTGGCATTTGGTTGTTGCTTATTAATTACCATCATGTTCCATTAGCTCCGACCTCTATTGTCCCACTTTCTAATTTTCATGCTGAGATCAAACGCATAATTATTGAATAATGAAAGTTATGAGCTTGCTTTTAACGCATAATTAAGGTATAGACGTTTTAACTATTATAAATATGCCTTTTTGTTTGTTTCCTTGACCTTGTTTCCTAAACACGTTAGGAATTTTTTTGAATCAGTCAACATAAAGATAATCTATTTGAATATGACATTTGAATAAAAATGGTATTTTCAATATAGCATAATTGTTTCCTTATTAGGGTCCATTCGAGCCTTCAATATTGCAATCATTTGTTTTTCCAGGTCAGGTATGAGCACCTAATTGAAGTTTTTGTGGATAAGTTGCATAAATTTGTTTTTGAACTTCTTTGTCGCTACTCGATTAGAAGGAAAGATGGTCATATTGATCATATCATATTTCTGGGGATGATTTGTTTGTTCAATTGTCGTCAATTGATTAGTTTTGATAATTGATTCATAAGAAAGATCACCCCCTTGGAATGAGTTCAGCTATATGTAGTTAAGAATTTGGTACCGATACTTGATCATCAAAAAAGATCGATCTCCATGATTAAGAAGTTGCAGTCTACCTCTTCGACGTCTGGTTCTCTTAACCGAGGAGAAATGATGGAGATAAAGATATAGTTTTGATAGGATTTTCAAATGGAATTTAATTCAAATTATGTTTATCTATATTAGTCGCTTTATATAAAGAGGACTTATTCATTGTAATAGGTACTCTTGATTTTATGAATAATTGATTTTCTCTTTTCCTTTATTTGTTCTTCTTGGATCCCCTTTCTCTTGTTCTTTCTCTTGTTCGTTGTTAAATTGTTGTGTTTCTATAACAAATTAAGTAGTTGTACTTCAACCCTACTTCTCTATTTTGATTTACTATTTTTCCCATTTGTTTGTTAGCTCATTCCATTAGGGATATCAATAAAGCTCGTCGACACATGCGGCTCGTGGCTCGGCTCGATGGGACCTAGTTGAGGCTCGGGTCAAGCTCCATTTCGGGGCGTCGGCTCGAGCCCGAGCTTGCCCGGGCTCGTCACCAACCCGTGTCACAGGGAGGCTCGGGTCTTAATAATTTTTTTTTAAAAAAATACAGCTGCATGTGTTTGCTGACAACTAAAATTAAAGCTGTGCGCGTTGCTGACATTTTTCTTATTTTAATTTTTTAAAAGTTTTTTTTAATCGTATTTTTTTATATATTAATATTTAGTTATTATTTATAATACGTATTCATTAATAAAAAAGTTTAAATTTATAACGAATTTAAAAAGGGAAAAAAGAAATTTTTGTTGAGTTTTTGCTCGTTTGGCTCGAATTGGGCCAAAAAAAGCTCGAACCATTTTTACTCAAACCGAGCCCGAGTTTTTAGTCTCGGCTCGGCTCGTTAACGGGACATTCAATTATCATTTTCCTTCACTTTTTTCCTTGATTTTTTCATGACTCGAATATGTGTTTTTCAATGTTTTTCACTGACGTTCATAATTGAGAAATGGTTTTTGTCTTTTTGTTTTATTTTTTGTTTTTTGAGAATAGATGTTGTAAAAAGTAATTTCTTTTTTTCTTTTTTTGGAGAATTTGTGAGAGAATGAGGCTCAAACATGCTCTAAGTCTTCTATTCTTTTTTCCAGCATCATCTAGGTGATTATTTTTATTTTTTATTTTTAAAAAAAACAATCTATGTGATTATTTGTATTTTTCAAAAAAAATTATTTGTGAGGAAAGTTTGCGGGATTCAATTATATTTTATTATTGATCATTTAAGTTACCTTGACTAGTTGTGATTATATTTTATTACTGATCATTTAAATTATCTTGACTATTTGTTGTAAAAGAATCGGACTAAAGAATTATTATATTGCAAATGTTGATGAATTTTAACATGATATTTAGTTTTGATTTCCATTAATTTTTCATCTAAACTGATTAGGTCAAGGTTTTGACATATGTGTTTTCCTATTAATCGACGAAATTTTTTGGAGATATACCTGAGGTATGTGTAGTCTATTGAGTGATTTCAGGTGGTGGTGCGTGGTAGTGCAAGATTCTTCAAAAATGAAGGTGTCGAATACTTTTCAGACGAGGAAATTTTGGGCATGGTCTTTCGATCGAGTATCTGAATTGTTTGTGGTTGAATGATTCAAGAGGGAATTAGGTTTATTAATAGACTTAGGGTAGCACACATAGCGAGGTGTCAGCTATCATATCATAGTGGAGTCATTAGATGCAAGATGGCCGAGTCGTACAACAACGCGTCTTCTCAAACGACAACCCCTTTTGGACGGTACAATATCCACCATCTCTAGAAACACGGACAAAGAAGGAAACAACGATAAGCAATATAGACGCTCATTGCATAATTGATACCTTTCTCGGCAACAAATTCAACCGGTCTTACACGCTCACTTCCTCAATCTTTTGACTGTCACTTGCACTTCTTGTGAAGATATTAATGTTGTATCCTGATGTATGCAAGAGGGTCAGTCGCATATTTTCTTCCGTTCCTTGACGTGTCTGTAAGAACTTTCTAATAGCAAGTTCTACTTTCTTACCTATACCAATCGATTCAGATGTTATGGTCAGCTGGACTAGGTCTACTTACAACATCACAGCCTCTGATTCCTTTTTTTTTTTTTTTTTATCTTAACACTCTCCACACAGCACTTAATTGAAACATACTGTAAGAGAAAATGGCACAATGATGATGTTGTGGATTATTGTGTTGGGCCGGTTTTGTTAATGATGATGGGCTGGACCTTTGGTTATAACTTGGATTAATTGGTGGCTTCTGTTGTCATTCGGTTATAAGCGTGTTTTTTACTTGATGCGTTTTTACTTAATGGCTGAGATGTCGCCAAGTGTCGTCACATGAACCGTTGGATCGATCGACCTTCTGGAGACTTCTCATATACACTTAGGGTTTGAGTTTGAGGGATGATTCATTCTCTCATACTCTCTCGAACTCTCTGTGTTTTCATCTTTTCAATTCTTCTGCACTCTGGAAATTAGAAAGCCATTTTGATCTATAATACTTGTAGTCTCTTGTATAGATCTTGAGTGATTTGTAAAGGGCTACTGATGTGTTCTTGAGTGGATTTCTGTTTCGTTAATTTTGAGGGCTTTCATTTTTGATGTAATCTTGGGTGATTTCGTCTAAGTGCATTGGTGTAATTCTGAACGGTTTCTTGGTTCCAGTTAATATAGCGATTTCTTCTGGTTGGCGGAAGCTCATAATAGGATTAGGAACTCCGGTTCTGAACCTCCTGATTTAGGGTGAAAAATCTCATGTTCTTTCACTTGTTTTTCTGTTGATTTTTTGCATTATTATTTCTGGTTTTATTGTTGAAAGTGGCTGATAAATTGAACTTAACCATTACAGCGGTATCAGAGCGTTCATACGATGATTATTGGCTCCAATCTATGCAGATCTTAAAGTTTGACTCATGATTTAGTTTGTTCATTTTATTTCCTGAAACCCTAATAATGGGATTTAGTAAGTTCGTTCCAGTTTTGCGCTTATTGTGCAAATTTGTTGCTTATACTTTTATAATTTCTTGCAAAACGTTTTGTAAAATTGGGTCTGAGACTTTTCTTGGCAATTTCTTTGTCCAGAAACCTTTAGAGTTGTCTGGAATCTGAGGGTTGTCTTGACTTCGAGTCAAGGACCTTGATACAAAGCTCCTGCACATGTTCTTTAATTTTGTATATTGAAAATTGTGATAATTTGTACTTGCTCTTGTGTTTTAAGATGTGTTATGTGACTGTTTTACCTAAATTTAACTCTATAAAATTCTAAACATTGCTCATACAACTCTGCAGTCTTTATATAATTCAGTTTTGTAACTTGAGTGTTGATATCTGGATTATTACGTGTTGTATATACCTCTGGTGTGCTCTGTCAAATCTGCATATATTAATTCTTCATTCAAATTTTTTGATTATGCATTCTTCAAAATTTGAACTGGATGTTTTTAATGGTAAATGAGACTTTAGTCTCTGATGCCAGAAAATAAAAGTTCTTTTACTTCAACAAAATGTGCAAAAGCCATTGATGAGTAAAGGCCGACTGATCTTGAATCGAGTAAAGTAACTGAACAAGGTGAAATTGCATGGAATTCTATATTTCTGTATTTGTCTGACAATATGCTTAGAGAAGTTGGAGAAACAAAGACTGTTGCGGAATTGTGGACAAAATTGGAAACCACATATTTGAATAAAACCATGCCTAATAAGGTTTATCTGCTGAACAGTTTTTTTATTTTAAACTGGACCAATCTCTTGACCTTGAAGCTAAAATTGATAGATTCAACATATTATCCCGTGACCTAGCCAACTATGATGAGAAAGTCTCAAAAGGATAGGTGGCTGTGATTTTATAAAATTCAATCGCTGATAAATATAAAGATGTTAAAATTGCAATTGAATATGGTAGATCTCTAACTACTGATGTGATCATTAATGCCTTAAAAAATAAGGAGTTAGGCTGAAATCTGAAAGAAAATAGTTTCTTAGTGGTATGAATCTGATGGTGAAGTCTTAAGTTTAATCCTAAGAATAGTAAATTCAATAAGAAATTAGGACACAAGAAGAAAGGAAATCAGAAAGATAAAATGAAAATTAAAGGTAAAAAGTGTTTTTACTGGCAAGAGGAAGGCCATTTTATCAAAGATTGTCATATAAGACTTAGTGATAATAGAAACAAGTCTAAAATTGATGGTGATGCAACTTTAGCCTACAATAATGAGGCTAATGTTGATGAGGTTTATGTTGGTGTAAGCTATCAACCTAGTCAAGAATGGATTCTTGACTCAGGTTGTACTTTTCACATGTGTCCTAATAAAGAGTGGTTTACTGATATTGAACATGTAAATGGTGGTTAAGTTTTAATGGGTAATCATATCATATGTCAAGTAAAGGGAATAGGAATTTTCACTTTAAGAGTAAATGATAATAATCAAATAGTCTTAGAGAAGACTGGTATGTTCATGACCTTCAAAGAAGTCTGATCTCTTTAGATGTTTTAGATGACCTAAACTATGACATTATGATTAATAAGGGATACATTAAAATCTTGAGGGACTCTCACTTGATTATTGAAGCTACCAATAGACATGGTCTTTACATTTTGCAAACTAAAAACTTTTTGGTATCCACTTCAGCAGCAATCTATGTTCAAAATGATAAGTCACAAATATGGTACAAGAGATTGGATCATATTAGAAACAAAGGGTTGTAGATTTTGAAAAAATAAGGCGTCTTTAGAAAAGATAACATTGAAAAACTTAGTTTTTGTGATTATTGCATTCTAGGAAAGAATAATAGATTATCATTTTTACATGGAATGCATAAATCCGTGTCAATACTTGAATACTTGCATGCTGGTATTTGGGGACTAGCTTATGTGCTTACTCATAATGGTTTTAAATATTCTTTTGTTGGTCATTGATGATTTTTCTAGGAAAAAATGGATTTTTCTTTTAAAATCTAAGTCTGATACTTTGGTTGCTTTTAAAGATTGAAGAGCTTTGATTGAAAATCAAACTGATAAAAGGATTAAAGTGTTAAGAACTGATATTGGCCTTTAATTTTGCAATTGTGAGTTTGATGAGTTGTGCAAACAACATGGTATATTGAGACACAGAACTGTGACACACACTCCACAATAGAATGACTTGGCTGAAAAAATGAATAGAACTATACTTGAAAAATTTAGATGCATGCTTTTAAGTTCTGGTCTTCACGAGCTATTTTGGAAGAAAGTTGCAAAAACTACTAGTTATCTTATTAATAAAAGTCATGCTAGTTCTATACATTTTAAAACTCATGAAGAAATGTCAAATGGAAAACATCTTGACTTTAGTAATTTAAGAGTCTTTGGGTGTGCAGCATTTGCACATCAATTTGAAGGGAAATTGGATCCAAGAGCACTTAAGTGTGTATCTTGGGTTATGGTGAATGAGTAAAAAGGTATGGCTATGGTGAAGGAAAACCAAAGGATATAAGTTCATTATAAGCAGAAATGTTGTATTTAATGAAAATGATCTACCTTGTTTGAAAAAGGATAATAGCACTGAACTTTTAAGTCAGACTGAGAGTTTAGAGAGAGATACTGAAATTGAGGTGGAGCAAGTTGAGGTTGATAATCAACATCCTAATGTTCAGACTGGAGATGATGATGTTAATTTTCATAGTAATGAAAAGTCTGAACAATTTGAAGCTGATTTGGAAACAAATCAATCTTTAGATGATTATCAACTTACTCAAGATAGACAAAGAAGACAAGTGAGACCACCTGTGAGGTTTGATGATGATGTGTCTTTGCTTACTTTTCAAGTGTTCATTGAAAATGAACATGTATCTTTTAAGGAAGCTATGAGTAGCAAAGATTCCAAGCATTGGCTTGAAGCAATGTAAGATGAAATTGAATCTCTTAAAAAGAATAAAACATGGATTTTGACTAAAAAACGTGAGGGAAAAAGGGTTGTTGATTGTAAATGAATCTTTAAGATAAAAAATGGAGAACAAAATGAAAATGACATTAGATACAAAGCTATACTTGTGTCTAAAGGCTTTACTCAAAAGAAGGGAATAGATTTCAATGAAATCTTTTCTCCGGCTATAAAACTTACAACTGTTAGAGTAATATTAGCCTTAGCAGCTCAATTTAACTAGAAATTGGATCAATAAAACTGCCTTTTTAAATTAAGATTTTGATGAAACTTTTTACATGGAACAACCAAAAGGTATTGAAGTAAACAAAAATTCAGACTTAGTATGCCTTCTTAAAAAGTCCTTATATGGTTTAAAACAAGCTCCAAGACAATTGTACAAAAGATTTGATACTTTTGTACTTGGACTTGGTTTTAAAAGGAGTAATTTTGATACCTGTCTTTATTGCAAAGGAAGTGGTGGTGAAAATTCACTCTATATTCTTCTTTACGTTGATGATATGCTCTGGCTAGTCATGACATAAAAGAAATAAAGTTAATTAAAAACAAATTGAAATCTGAATTTGAAATGAAGGACTTAGGTCCTGTTATAAAAAAAAATTGGGTATTGAAATTAAAAGGAATGGAAGGGAATACACACTTAGTCTTAGTAAAAAATCTTATGTTTTGAAATTGTTGGAAAAGTTTTCTATGATTGATACTAAACGTATGAGTTTACCTTTAGCAAATTATTTTAAACTTTCAAATGATGAATGTTTCAAATCTGAAAATGAGTTCAAAAGAATGGCAAGAGTGCCATATTCTAATGCAGTTGGGTCTGTTATGTATCTAATGGTTTGTTTAAGACCTAATTTGGCATTCTCAATAAGTGTATTGAGTAGATACATGTCAAATCCAGGTGAAGCTCATTAGGAAGCTATGAAATGGCTTCTTAGANTAAATGAATTTGATTTTGTTAAAGATGTTGTTTTGTATTCTGATAGCCAATCTGCCATCTATTTGAGAAGAAATCGTGTTTTGCATAATAGATCCAAGCATGTTGATGTGAGATTTCATTTTATTAGAGATGTTATCTTACAAGGTGTTTTAAAATTTGAAAAAATTTCTACTTACTTTAATCTTGCTGATGTTGGTACCAAAGTGCTATTTTTAAATAAATTTTTGGACTGTTTAAACCAGCTGAATATTAACACTTGCTGATTTGTGTATCAGTAATAAGAGAAAATGATGCCATAATGAAGAAATCACTATAGATGAAATTGCACCAACGTGGAAATTGTGGAGAAAATGGCTCAATGATGATGTTGTGGATTATTGTGTTGGGTCAGTTTTGTTAATGCTAATGGGCTGGACCTTTGGTTATTACTTGGATTAATTGGTAGCTTCTGTTGTCATTCGATTATAGGTGTGTTTTTTACCTGATGTGTTTTTACTTAATGGCTGAGATGTCGCCAAGTGTTGCCCCATGAACCGTTGAATCAGTCGCCTTCTTGAAACTTCTCATATACACTTAGGGTTTGAGTTTGAGGGATGATTCATCCTCTCATACTTTCTCAAACTCTCTTTGTTTTCATCTTCTCCGTTCTTCTGCACTCTGAAAATTGGAAAGCAATTTTTATCTATAATTCTTGTACTCTTGTATAGATCTTGAGTGATTTGTAAAGGGCTATTGATGTGTCTTTGAGTGGATTTCTGTTTCGGTCAGTTTGATAGCTTTCATTTTTTATGTAATCTTGGGTGATTTTGTCTGAGTGCCTTAGTGTAATTCTGAACGGTTTCTTGGTTCCAATTAATATAGTGATTTCTTCCGATTGGCCTAAGCTCAAAAGGGGATTAGGAACTCCAGTTCTGAACCTCATGCATATATACATACATATATATATGTATGTATGTATATATACATATATACATACATACATATATATATATATATATATATATACATATATCACCGTTGATGACTCCCAACCTCGATATGTGGAGAACTTCATTGTTTTGGTGCTTTGTAGAGATAATCATGCCGATCACGTTCAACAAGGAATGACCATAAATCATGTTGTATATCATAGGAGTACGCACAATCAAGAAATGAATGACCATTAACATTATTTCTAGGTATTTTCCTAATGCAACTGGGAGGTCAATTAGCCCTTTGGGATGACTTTTAACATGTTCAAGGCGTGTTCAGTGGCCACAACTTTTTGATTAGCTCCTTCAATCCTTTAAAGGCTTCTTAGCTTAGAACATTAGTGCCACTTCATGTATCGACCAACACTTACTTAATTATTTATATCCCATACAATGATAAGGCATCGAACCTTGCTACTTGAACAAGGCACATGTGGCCCTGTTCAAGCAATATAATTCAGAAGGCATCATCATTTTGGTAGGAGACTTCAACAAGATCCTCATTATCAAAACTTATATTTTGCTCAATTTAATTCGTTACCTCAATAGAATTTATTTGCAATGAATTAGCACGCCTCTTTCTCACAGCTGACCCGTCGATGATCATATTAATGATACTCGCCTCTAGGGTTCGCTCAATACTAACTTGTTTAATGTTATTTAATGCTTTCAAAAATTATTTTACTCACCTTTGGGCTATCAAACTGTCAACCTCTTGTCTAAGAGTTCTACACTTATCTTGCTATCCATCGAGTGATGGTAATCCTTGTGGTTGTCACAAAAGTGGTTTTGATCCCCACTCACAGGCGAACTCTTACCTCTGTATATTTTTTTATTTATTTTTTAGAATTTGATTCATCTTTCATTAGTATAGTATGTTGGCTATGAGGTTATGGTAGAGCACTCATTGTACTCTCATTCGAGTAATGTTGATAGTCATATAAGGGATACATTTTCTCCTACCATTGAGAGAGCGAGTCTTCATATTTTCTATTCATGCTCATCACTTTCCTTCCCTTGTGAAAATCTCTTGGTCGCATTCATCACCTCTCACAATCTATGTATTCCTCACCTCGCCTTAGTAACTTGACGATTTGATTCTGGAGGCTGCTTTGATAGTGATGTCATAAATTGTGGTTTTTAAGACCTTTGAGAAGAACAATGACGATCGATGACATCTGAATGTCTTTTATTCCTAATGTCAACCTATTGAATCATGCAATGTATTCATCAAAAGGCTTGTTTTACCTTGGATCACCTATATAAGCTCAAGTATAGTCTCTTTCTTCCGAGTACTACTATAGAAACATGTAGCAAACTTGTTTGCAAAATCAGTGAAGAAGGTAATGTACTGTGTAGGCAATGCATCGTGCCAATCCTTGGCATCAATTCTCAGCTTCATCGGGAAGTTTCTGCATACTATCATTGCATACATCCCATGCAGTTTAATCAAGTCTTGGAAGACTGAGATGATTGATTGGGTCAATGGTCTATTGTACCATTAAATTTAGTGGAAATTACATCAAACCAGATTTTTTAAGATCCAACTTAAAAAATCAGATCTAAAGTTTATTTCTACAAAAATCAAATATTAATTCAAATGTTATAAATCTAAATTTTAATATTAATAATAAGATTGACTACCATCCGGGGAAATCTACATGGTGACTCATGTGATTGACAGTCTAATTACAAATAGGAAAATTGAGTTTACCATTGATTTGGTCTCAGGGACTACCCATATTTCACAAGCACCTTACAAAATGGCTCCTGCAGAACTGAAGGAAAAGTATAGTTGCAAGATTTAGTGGATAAGGGTTACATTAGACCTAGAATATCTCCTTGGGGAGCGCTAGTATTATTTGTGAAAAAGAAGAGTGGTACAATAAGATTGTGTATTGACTACAGACAGCTGAATAAAGTGACTATTCGCATTAAGTATCATTTGCCTTGTATAGATGATTTGTTTGACCAACTTCGAGGTGTCATATAGAGATTTCCCATGAAGATCTTCAAGGTCTACCTCCAGATAGGAAAATTGAGTTTACCATTGATTTGGTCCCAGTGGCTACCCCTATTTCACAAGCACCTTACTAAATGGATCCTGCAGAACTGAATGAATTGAAAGTTCAGTTGTAAGATTTAGTGGATAAAGGTTTCATTAGACCCAGAATATCATTGGGGAGCGCTATTATTATTTGTGAAAAAGATGGATGGTACAATGAGATTGTGTATTAACTACATATAGCTGAATAAAGTGAGTATTCATAATAAGTATCAATTGCCTTGTATAGATGATTTGTTTGACCAACTTCGAGGTGCCATATTATTTTCTAAGGTTGATTTGCGGTCAGGATACCATAACTCAAAATTGGGGATGTTTGATTGTTTTTAGGTCGGATATAGCCACTATGAGTTTCTGGTGATGCCATTTGGGTTGACTAATTCCCCAGCAGCATTTATGGATCTAATAAATAGGGTGCTTCACACATATTTAGACAAATTTGTAATTGTTTTTATTGATATATTGGTTTATTCTCGCAGTCATGATGAGCATACTGAGCACTTTTGATATATTTTACAGATTTTGCGAGATAAGCAGTTGTATGCTAAGTTCAGCAAATGCGAATTTTGGCTGGACAAAGTTGTGTTTCTAGGTCATGTTATCTCAGAGGAATGCATTTATGTAAATCCTTTAAAAACTGAGGATGTGATGAAATGAGAACGCCCTACTAATGTTGTAGAAGTACGGAATTTTCTTGGGTTAGCAGTTTATTATCGTCGGTTTGTAGAGGATTTTTTTTTATAATTGCTCTTCCTCTAACTAGCTTGATTGGTAAGAACTCCAAATTCGTGTGAAAAGAGTTTTCAAGAGTCGAAGAAAAGATTAGCTTATGCTCCTATACTTATACTTCCATCTCTAGGTGAAGAGTTTGTGATTTATATTGATACTTCACGCCAAGGACTGGGTTGTGTTTTAATGCAAAATAGAAATGTTATAGTTTATGCTTCAAGACAATTGAAGAAGCATGAGTTGAACTACCCAACACATGATTTGGAGTTAACTACAGTGGTGTTGGAACTGAAGATTTGGATGATTGCAAGATTGACTACCATCTAGGGAAAGCTAATGTAGTTGCAGACACTCTCAGTAGAAATACTAGCTCTTACTCTTCATCTAGTGCAGTATGTGCTTCTTTGTTTTGTGAGTTCAAAAGGTTGCGTGCTCAACTATTAGCTACGACTTTAGGGCGACATTATCTTATTTTCAAGTAAGGCCTACTTTGATTGATAAGATTATAGAAGCTCAATCTCAATACTTAACATTGAGAATATTGAAAGCAGAAGTGAGTGTTGGTTTAAGAACAAATTATGTGATTAGAGATGATGATGCGTTGGCTATGGATAATAGATTACGTGTACCAGATATTCCAGAATTCAAGAAAGAGATTTTAGAAGAGGCACATAGAAGAGGCACATAGTTCTGCTTATGCTATGCATCCAGGTAGTATTAAAACGTAGCACACATTGAGAGATCATTATTGGTGGTTGGGTATGAAAAGAGAGATAGCCGATTTTGTATTCAAATGTCTTATATGTCCCCAGGTAAAGCCAGTTCATCAAAAAATAGCTGGACCGGGAAATTATTCCAGTTTCGAGAAATTAAGCTTTAGTATTCGATTGTTAATATTCAGAGTTACTTAGTATGATAGTAATTAAATTGTTTATGTTACATCGTATTTCAGGTGGAGAAGAAAAGATTGGAAAAGTCTATCGGTCATCCTAGCCTATAACTTGTATTGAGTGAGTGGATATCTATTTTTTTTTAAATAAGCACTTATTTATATTATATATATTTATATTATATTAGTTCTCAAGTTTATATGAAATAATTGTTATTATATTTCTTATAGTAAATCATATAAGTTGTAAAATTTATTTATTTAAGATAATTGATTTAGAAGGCATGATTTTCAGATTAATTTTTTTAAAATAAGCAATTGTTCTAAAAGTTAAATTGTGTTCAGTCAAACCATTTCATTGGCTTAGAATATTAGTATTAAATATTTCAACATATCTAAAGTTATTTTTAAAATCATCAAAAAGTACCCAAGTGATTTTACCATAGTCTGCACTTGTGTGAATGTGTATCCGCAGTGTATGACTCCATATAGTTATTTTACCTGCTCCGCACTGAGGTGAATGTGTTTCCACAGTGTATAACGTTATGATGATTTTACCCACTCTACACTATTGTGAATGTGTTTTCATAGTATATGACCGGATTATAGGCTTCGGGCAGCTCTGCCCGTATCACCAGAATTTCAGAATTGAATAGCTTTGCCATGTATATCGATATTAATCGATACATGCGTATTGTTATTTCGAGTACCTTTTTGGTTTGATTTTTCAATATTACTATAGCTTATTAGATTTCGGATTATAGAATTCAGTTTGTTCAGTTCATAGAATAAAGATTTCAACTTATAGTATTGAGTAACGATAGTATTTCATATATTTTCATGGATATTAGATTATTTATATTCGTTATACTTTATAGTTGTTTATTTTGAATAAAGAAAAAAAGATTTTATGATTTTATCATGTTTCAATTTTAAAAGTTATTACCAAACTTTTGAATTTCTTAAAGTTATAAAAGAGTAAATGAAGCTTTACAGTAATTACGTATAAATACGAAAAGTATACTTATTTGCAAACTATCCACTCATTGAGTTACAAGCTCATATATTTTGTCACATTTTTCCTTATCAGATAGTAGTTGAGTTGGGCTGCATTAGAGCATGTTGATCCATCAAGTTGAGCTACACTCTGTCATTAATTGTATGACTCATTTTGTCAATTTAATAGTTCATATTTCTTTTGGGATACATGTATGTTTTGTCAGAAAGGTTAATTTGTCATTAATTGTATGACTCATAGGTCAATTTTTTTATAAAAATATGTCACAGTCAAAGCATTGCCTTAGTGGTGGGTCCGACTTTTAGCTGGTATTTAACATCGGCGCACGGCATGTGTGGGGTCTGCTAAGGTGATTCGAGACGGGCCATGTCAACGATACTGTTGAAGAAGAATCTGATGAATAAGAAATTGAAATGGCTGATGAATGCTATGATTTAGAAGCAGAAATTGGTTCTTATGATAGTTACATGCTAAAGAAGCTAAAATTTGCAATTCCTAGTTTTATTAATCAATAAGGAATGATGATGGGGAAGAGCCATTCAACAATTGAGAGACTATTGGGTTGTTTGGCTGTAATTTACCTATGAGTCTCATCTTAAATTTCCACCCACTGTTCCACTCATATTTTTCAATGATAATTTCATTTGCAGTTAGTACAAAGTTTCAATCTCAATACATCTATTGGCAGATTACATTACTAAGTATTTTCTGAAATACGCTAATGATTTGATAATTACTCATTGACGTGTATAAATCAATTGTGGATAATATTCTTGGTCATGTTAACTACAGTTATTGTTGATTTTTTATTTTATTTTGTTGCATAAATATTGATAAATCAGTACGAAATTTTAGTTTTAATCTTTCAAGCAGCTTCAGTGGACCAATTGAAAGTGTGGTTAGGCCATTAGGCCATCTCCAAATCTGCACCAACATTTGAGGTAATTTTTGCACCATTTTACACCAAATTAAAAATCATCTCCAACTATTAGACAAAAACTTATATTAAATTAACAGTGTTTAATCATTTTCTTCATTTTGTTTTATCCTTAAAAATTTATTTATTTCAAAAATTATTTATTTGTTTATTTTACAATTACATAAATTACTAAATAAATAATTACACCAAATTAACGAAAACATTAAATTCATTAATAAATATAAAATATATAGTACACTTAATAGAAACACTACAAAAAAGAAAATATTAAATAATCGTGTTTGTTATATTTTGATTTTTTGTATTCTTATTTTAATTAATTAATTAATTATATTTTTTACATTATTAAAATTTATTATAACACATAATAATAATAATAATAATAATAATAATAATAATAATAATAATAATAATAATTCATTGTATTTAAAAATATGTAAACAAATGACACAAATACCCTTAATCATTTTATTTGAAAAATAAAATTAAAGGGTAAAATTAACTTTGTACCAAATGGTGCAAAATTTGGTGCTACATGGGAGACATTTTGCACCTTTTTTGGTACATTTTTGGTGTTTTGGTGTCTCCTTTGGATATGGCCTAAAACTACTTCGTCAATAATAGTTCTTTTTTCCCTTTTTAAATTTCATGTCAGCTTAAATCAAGGAATATGTTGATTGATATTACCAAGAATCTTAGTAGAGCTTTAATGAGGCCAAGGAAATAATAAAAAAGGTGTTTCACAAGGCTGAACTTAGCATTTCGTCGTATGACAGATAAATCATTGGTTTCTATGGTTCCTTCTCCACAATCTTCACAAGAACATGTTTTCTTGATAAAGTTCATCATCCATATGTGCTCATCTTCGACTTCATGATTGAGAATATTAACCTCGTGATTACCAGATCCATCACATGCAGATCTCCTACCACTATATCCAAAAGTTAAATTTGTTGCTAAATGATTCATTTCTTTTAGTGGTTATTGTAGCTCTTTTTGTCTTTTAACAATATTTAGCTGAATCTTAAATCTAAAGATAATTTCGATCGCACAAGATGCAACCCATTTACACACATATTTCACAATGCACAATAAATGTATATATTTAAAATTACTTGCGACTCTAGCCCAAGTACTAGATCTAGATGGCATGTCCTCCTGATGCAATGGTTTGTCTATATCCTCATATTCCATATGGTCATTGGAAATATTAGCCTCACGATATACATAACCATCGGGTGTAGATATCCTACCACCTTCCTTTATGGATCTTTCATGACTAGATTTATAGCTTCCTCAAGTATGTGGCATCTTACTTGCAAAACCAATTCAAAGTAACAATAATCAAAATAGGAAGGAACATAAATTAATTACAATAATTCTAAATAAATCAAATATCTTCGTGAGAAAAGGAACAAATATAAAAATATTTATAGATATTGGCGTACATGTTCATCATTGTCATTTTCATTGGGATTCTATGTACAATTATTATTGTCATCGCATACCTCAAGTATATATCATCTTCTTGTGAACTTTCTTCTGTGTTAAGCATGTGATAGTTCATAGCGTTACTAGGTTCCTCTACTTCTGCTTCTTCAAGAAAAGCATTATCTCAAACTAGATTTTCATGATCTAACTCTGGAGCTATCGAAAGTGGTTGTTTATTAGGTGGTTGATCCTCTTAGAACGGAAGTTCAATCAATGTATTGCAATCTTCATTTTCTGATATGACTCCATGAATATCAATGACATGTTGGGCTTTTATTTTCACAACTGCCCACCAATCACGTCTACCTCTAGAATTTGAAGGGAACTTTGTGTAGTATGCTTATTGAGCTTGTTGGGCAAAAAACTTCATTTCTCACTAATATTTTTTTATAACTAATCTCACAAGGTTAAATCATGGATGTACACGAATCCCATTCTCAGTGTCAAACCAATCACATTTAAATAAGACAATCGTATTCTGAGGTCCAATATATTTAATTTCCCAAATTTCAAGTAACATACTATAGTAGTCACGCTCATTGTCATTATAACAACTTCCCGGAATGCGTACTCCACTATTCATAGACGTTCTATACAAGACATTCAAAATTATTGAATTTGAAATCATTCACAAAGCATCCATTGTAACAATTCACTTTACGAGAAGGATCTAAAGCGATGTTCTTTACTTGAAGTCAACCATGTTCCTATAATCCAACACCTAATAAAAATAAAATGTGTTTACTAATAGCTACTGTAGGTTATATATTTAGTATTGAGAGTCTTACATATTTTGGGAAATGCAGTTGTCACGTAATTGATCACATTGTCAATAGACGGTTGAGGATAATCCATTCTCATATGTTCATCAAATTTCAAATAAATAAGATCGCGATTTAAAATTTAATGTAACTAATTGTGATTCGGGAGAGAATATATAATGCTTTTTATTATAACTAGTGGAGAGAACGTGCGTTGCACGTTAGTTGATTATTGTCGACAAGATGGAATTGATGTTGGTCGATTGTTTCCTTCATCTGATGAAGCATGAAGGAGCTATTTTTTCCTGAAGCATCCAACAACAATGAAGTTCCATTCGATACAACCTAGCACCTGTCTCAGACTGAGCACTAATTTTAAGTTGTAAAACATCGCTAATGATTTTAGCACACAAAAAATTGACCAACGGATTTATACCAAGCATTTTCCAAAATCACAAGGAATTCCAGCTATATAGTTAGCAAATGATGTCAAAACAGTAAGGAAATCTATTTTCTATAAAGAGAACTAACATACTACAATGTTAACATTTAAAACTTGCTCCAAGTAAAATGGATGAATCTAATATGCGTTCTGCTCCAATTGTGTATTTCCAATTGCTTTACTTTTTGCCATATAAACATGTTAATGTTGAATGCATTGCCCTTCGTTAATCCTCAATTTCAATATCTTGTGCAATGCTCTTTCTCATCCTAACATCTCTAACAACCTTCACCACTGCAGTGTACCCACCATGTCTAACAACAATAATACTTAAGAAGCATCATGCAACAAAAAATGAAGATTGTTTATAGTCTCCAAATAAGAAAGAAATTTAAGCAAGAGGAGAGAGTGAAGAAATAAATATTTTGACAATTTATTCAGAGTTTATAAATCAGGGGAAATATAAATACCATTGGACTTTTTAGCCAATATTTTTAGATTTAATTAGTCAATAGTCTATGTTCAAAAACAATACCCAAAGCAAAGGGTGCTCTCAATGGATATCACAGAAGAATTTCGGTAACTCACTGTACAAACTACAAAATTTATTTCAGAATTTCTAAATAAATTTCAATGGTCATCGCAAGTGGCAACAATGGTTTCTATTGTTTTGCACCCGGCATCTATTATTTCAAGTAACTTGTTCTGGCATTTGTTTGCAAGAACCTGTGAGATATTCCAGAAAAAGGATAGACTTGTTAGTTGAAGTCAGCCATTCAAGTGAGAAAATAATGCTTCCAGATTGAAAAAGGAAGAAATAGCAACATACGTATATTTTAGTGGTGGTCCTGGGACGAAGAAAACTGTTTACAGTATTTCACAGTAGCCTGAAGCCTAAACCAGCATTGATGATAATTATTTGATGAAGTGTCTACAACATTTGAAGGATAGAATATATTACTACCAAGATTACACAAAACCTAATAGCTTTGATAAAAGATTAAAAAGTCACTTCAGGATGATTATTGGCATTAATCTTTTGTAGTTGTGTAATGAGTTCCCTTGCACCTTTAGTAAAGTTTTTCAAGTCCTGAAGTGAAAAAAATCAAAAATCAAAAAAATGCATAACTCAATAAAACATAATCTATACTCTGATTTATATAAGGTGTATTTGCCACAAGTGGGAAAAATTAATAAATGAATGTTTAGTAGCAAATAACATACCATGAACATCTAAAATTGTCGTGCTTGAATCAATGTGCCTTTTGGTAGCAATAGTACAAGCTGGGAACTTAATAACAAAACTTCTCTCAAACTCTTAACTATAACAAGGGAAATTGTAGTAAAGGGGTTGATCACTCAAAAAAAAAAGAAAAAAAAAAAGAACTTCAACAATTTACTATTAGAAACATTAATCGACTGGAATATGTCAAAACGTGATGAACACTTACCATTTCTTTCAGGATGATTCTAGTAACATGTGGTACTATATTTTCAGTTAATTAATTAAACAAGACATTTCAAACTATCAGGCATTTCTATTTGTCTCTTTTTTAAGTGTTTAAGTTGTTACATAGAGTATGACTTGCTAGTTTTTATGTAAAATGGGCAATATTCAAGAGAGAGTTTATAGGACAACAACACAACCTTGGAAGATTTACAAAAAAAAAAAAAAAAGATATATGCGGACATAAAATGAATAGAATTAGTCATACAATCGTAATTGAATGCATAGAATTTCTGACTTTTTGATAACTAAAACACAGCTTTAAAATTGAAAGTGATCTAAATGACTATAGTACTTTTTACCATAGCAATACAAGTTGTCTTCCTAAGGTTACTGAGTAATAAAATATAACATTATCAAAAATTTTTACTTTTAAGCAACCAGTAAAAAACAAAGGTTTAGAGAAAAATGAAATTGTAAGTATTACCATATGGCTGTGGTTTGAACTTTCTCTCAGTAGCATAAGTGCCATCAGAAATCCATTTGGAGAAAGTTTTGTAAACGTGAGAGTTTCTTCAGTATTTTTAAATCCAATGAGTTGTAATATATATATATATATATATACACACACATACATACATACATATATATATATATGGTTATCCATCAGTATTAGGATGAAAGACGACGTAGAAAATATTGATTACAGCAAATGTCCACTGCAATCTTTCGTCTACTTATAGTCATCTTTTCTGGAGAACGTGATTCTATTGGATATCCAAAAATGAAGCACTCTATATTTCAGCAAAAATAAATCCACAATTTGGCCTATAGAAGAGAAAGTTTTATGTTTGATTAAATTAGCCATAAAAATAAATATAAAATTAAAGGAGCTGAAAAGGAAGTAATTAATACTTACCCATTATTTGCACAGGGCAAGTAGGGTATAATGTCTATTTCCATCTGTTTATTTCTATTTTTTCGACTGATGAAAACTTCTGACAACAACAATAATTGCACCACATTGAATACTGCTTTTGCATGTGTGATCACATGTTATGTTGTATGAATACTATGGCTACAATCATATATTTGGAATTTCTATTCTTGAAAGTTCACAATAAAGAGATATCAATTGTTGCCTAGATACCAGCATGGAATTAATAAATAATTACATGTTGGCCATAGGCGACCTCCGACGGTAAATTGTCATTTATGTATTCTTGTAGAAGATGAACATCTAGTGGTTGTTTATTTGTACTTCCTTCTTTTATACTTTTCTGCATCATGAACTGATGAGTACATTCATACTCAAATCCGAAATCTAGAATTACATATTCCTTTGAAACAAGAATGCTATCGTCTTTGATAAGCCATCTCAATAGGTTTAATTCCAGATCAAGAGTCTAATATAATAAATAAGTGTCAATGAAATATAGCAAGTAATAGAATAAATAATTGTAAATGAAATATATTAAGTATATAATGAAATATATTATGATGAATGATTAATCAATTTTACTAACCGTCTATATATATATATATCTTATGTTGTATCCATTATAGTTTTCAATTTCTCTCTACTGTGTAAATTGTCTGTTCCATCGTCCCAATACGCACTGCACAACATAATTGAAATTAGTTTTCAATGAATCAAAGTAAAATTATAATATTCAAGTTAGATTGCTTACTTGGATGCATTGTTTAATACCTAATCTCTAACTATGGTGTATGTGTCCGTAGAATAATCTTCCAAAGTATAACTTCTAGTTGAAGATTGTACGTTCTTTCTTTTACCCTTTTTTCTCTTGTTAACCTTTCAACATCTACCATATGTTGAGATGTTAAGGCTTCCTTTGGAACTGGAGTTCTATGGACAGGAAGATCGTGTTGGGAGGAAGCTATAACATCTTCCATATTTGATTCCCAGACTCATAATTTATTTAGCATACTGCTATTTTGTTCATCTATGTAAGATCTCATCGAAATCAAATTGGTATTCACGTAATTTTACATGCTAGATTGCATGTCTTAGTAGTATTGTTGTTGGCACTATTGTTGTTGTTGTTGAAAGTGGTTTTCCTGCCATTTTTGTTGTTGTTCAAATAATTGTTGTTGGTTGTGAAGAATTGTTTCGTAGTGGCTTTCATATTGTTTTTTTTCTTCCTCAAGAATGTTTGTTTCAAATTGTAGTACAAACCTGATACATCTAATACTAAATGCTGCTTATATACATTCAACATGTCTTCCATTTCTTCTCTAGTCATATAATTGGAGCCAATAGAAGTAGAACTTTGGTCAGCTCCAGAATCAGGCATGTTGTCGGTTTTGTTTGGAATTTGTTGTGCTACATTGTTGATATCTCTATTTACAATAGCATCTTGTATACTACGATTATTATCTTGCGGTAGCAAAAGAGTTGTATATCATATCGTCTGCAATTCTTCTTTAGTAGGCTCTAAGATTGTAAATACTTGAATTTGTAGTTGAAATACTTAAATGATTTGTTGTAGCTTTTGTGTAGAGAAAGATAAAGAAATATAATATTATAAATGTAATAAATGGATATAATTAAATATTTTTAATACATCTTTGTTCTGTAAAAATTGCCTAACTATTTTCTCAATAAAAAATTTATTCGGCTTCCATCTGTGCATTCTTGAATTTTGTACTGTTTTGTATCTACGATGTCCATATTTTTGTCCAATCTCTAGAAACGTTTCGTATATCCAATAGTAAAAGATAATTGAATATAAATATTACATATATGTAAATTATATTTAGATTGGTCAAAAAAGATACCTGAAATGCAAGTGGATAACCGTTCAATGCATATTTACATTCATTTTGTTGTAGTCTTCGTATTCTTCCCAGTTGGGATTCTCATATCGAGTTTAACAAAACAAAATATATTGTATGACCCCATGGATATTCAAGGAAGACGTTAAGCTGCTCAACCATAGCTAGAGTTTTGTAATCAATATTTCTTACGGTAGGTTTCAAGACACACTCTACTAACATTACCAATCTCAACTTAAATTTATATATGGATGTTCATAAAGATGAAATGCTCCAAAAGCATATTCATACTAATTTTTTTAGACCATGAAAATACTGATTTCTAAGTCTATTATT
>CAIGRP010111568.1:0-26225 GCA_903798385.1 Fraxinus cuspidata
TAAGTTTAAGTGAGTTGATAACCTTTTCATCATTTCCAGCCATTATTATATCATCTACGTAAACCAACATGGCTGTAAATGAGTCACCTGAGCTCTTTGTGAACAGGCTATAATCAGCCTTGGATTGGTGGAATCCTTGATTGATGATGAAGGCTGATAATTTCGAGTACCATTGTCTAGACGCCTGCTTCAAACCATACAAACTTTTATTTAATTTGCAAACCTTTGAGACCCCATCAACACAATAACCAGGAGGTACTTTCATATAGACCTCTTCCTCCAAGTCCCCATGTAAGAATGCGTTATTCACGTCAAACTGGTGCAAGTACCAATTCTTTGCTGCTGCCACTGCAAGTAATGTTCTCACTGTTACTAACTTTGCCACTGGTGAGAATGTCTCGTGGTAATCAATTCCCTCCAGCTGAGTGTATCCTTCGCCACCAACCTTGCCTTATACCTTTCAATTGTTCCATCAGCATTGAATTTTACTTTATAAACCCATCTACACCTTATAGGTTCCTTTCCAGGTGGCAAATCTGTCACAGTCCAGGTCTGATTTAACTCAAGAGCCTTTATCTCAGCCTGCATTGCTTCACACCACATAGGATTTTTGATAGCCTTTTGGTAAGTATCAGGTTCTGATTGTGTTAGTATAGATAAGGCAAGGATTTTGTGCTTACTGGATATTCTGTGATGTGAAAGTGTTGCACACAGAGGAAATGGTTTACCTGAAGTTGCAGCACCTTTCTTCTTGTTGGACTTTTGAGAATGTGTGAGTGAGGATGCTTGTTGACAAATGAAATCTTCCAGGTAAATTGGTGTTCTTCTATTTCTGTCAGATCTTCATGGCATGTGAGAAGTCTCTATAACACTAGGTGAGGAATCAAGTTCAACAGAAGGTTCATTGGCTTCAGAAGATTCTGGCAAAGATTTTGTTCTGGCTCAGTTTGTGATTGAAAATTGGGATCATCAGGAGAGTTTAAGTCAATATTGCTTGGCTGGGGATAAGCTAAGTCTGTAGGACCAGGTAGTTTATGAGAGGAATTTGGCACATGATCATCAGCCTTAGCACTGGAATCTTTGCAAGGGAATATCCGTTCATGGAAAATTACATTTCTTGATAGAAAAGTTTTAATGGTTTCCAAGTCCAGCAACTTGTAATCTTTGGTCCCAAAAGGATATCCCAAGAACACACATTTTCTTGCCCTTGAATCAAACTTGTGCCTGTTATGTATGGATGTAGCAGCAAATGCAAGGCAACCAAACACCCTAAGGTTTGAATAACATGGCTTAACTTTAAAAAGGACTTCAAAGGGTGTTCTATTATTAAGTATGGGAGTAGGTGTCCTGTTTATAAGAAAAACTGCTGTAAGGACACAATCATTCCAATATGGCATAGGTAGCCCACTTTGAAATCTTAATGCCCTTGCAACATTTAAAATATGTTGATGTTTTCTTTCAACGATTGCATTTTGTTGAGGAGTCTCAACACACGTTGTCTGATGTATTATTCCTTTTTCAGAATAAAATTGTTTTAAGTTAAACTCCCCTCCATTATCTGTTCTGATGACTTTAATCTTGGAATGGAATTGTGTCTCAATCATGGTATAAAAGGTTTGTAAAATGATTGAGGCATCAGATTTTAATTTCAACAAGTAAATCCAAGTGCATCGGCTGTGATCATCGACAATGGTGAGAAAATATTTTGATCCATCATAAGCAAGGTTAGTACAAGGCCCCCATAAGTCACAATGAATCAAATCAAAGCATTTTTTAGACTTACTTTGGCTAATACTGAAAGGTAGCCTATGTAATTTTGCTAAGGGACAAATAGAACAGGGAATCTTTGTATCTTTTGCTCCAAGGTCATGGTGTAAATCAATCAAGTGTAACCTGGAATCTGAGGGGTGACCTAATCTAAAATGCCACAGATCAAAAGCTTCTTTATTGGAAATACTGGAGGTGGACAAAATAGCTTTGTTAACAGTTGCAGGTAAGTCATGGATGAGGCTTGCAGAAGACACTTCTCCTTGCACCAATTGATACAATCCCTTCCTCACTTCACCCAGACCAATCGTCCTCCAAGTTGAAAGGTCCTGCACATAACATGAGTTAGAAGTAAACATGAGACAGCATTTTGATGTTTGAGCAAGTTTTCTGGCAGAGACAAGATTGAAGGAAAATGATGGTACACACAAAACATCGTGAAGTACTAAGTCATCTGTGAGTTTAACACTTCCTACATGAGTAGCCATTGTTATATCCCCATTAGGTAGAGTCACAGACTGAGATATTTTGGATTTAATGACTGTGAGAAACGAAGCTGAGCAAACCATATGGTCTGTAGCCCCAGTGTCTATAATCCAAGGTGTATTTAAGTTGAGCTCAACCTTTGTGTTGTGAGCTGACAAACACATATAAGTACCAGAAATTTTGGATGTATCAATGTACTTTGCATGAGATTCACTGGTTTGTGGTTTCAACAATGCCATCAGCTGTGAATATTCCTCTTGAGTTAAATTAACTGGATTTCTGTCATTAATTTGTTCCTGTGCAGGTTCCAAAGGAGTAGTGTTGTGATTTGCAAAAATAACATTTGCCTGTGTTCTTCCATGCAGCCTGTGACCTAGTGGATATCCATGAACTTTGTAACAATTATCTATGCTATGGCCTGGCATTTTGCAATGTGTGCAGGATGGTTTATTCTTATTTGCCTTAAAACATCTATCCATCGAGTGCCCAGGCATCTTGCAAAAAGTGCAATAGTACTTCTTCTGTGGTCCCAGATTACCTCTCTCCCCAACACTCCTTGATACCAGCGCCATTCACTCAGTGGTAGGCATGTCAATAGAAATTTCTCTTCTCTTCTCTTCCTGCTCGATTATGGAATATACTTCATTTAGTTTTGGAAAAGGCTTTATCAGTAATATCTGTGCCTTGAGACTTTTGTAAGAGTCATTTAGCCCCATAAGGAACTTCATTACTCAATCTCTTTCTTGACTCTCAATCACTATCCTCAATCCTCCACAGGTACAGCCAGGAATGGACTCATAGTTCATTAGCTCATCAAGTAGTGTTTTAAGCTTGGAAAAGTAAGTACTTACTGTGTCTTCACCCTGTTTCAGTGCTGCAATGCCTTGCTTGACTTCATATATTCTAGGGGCATTTTGTTGGGCTAGATGTTGCTCCAATTCCAACCATAGTTGGTGCGCTGTTTCAGCATAGAGAGTGCTTGCCTTTATGTCTACTGTCATGGTGTTTTGCATCCAAGTGATGACAATGTCATTGCAACGAAGCCAATGTTCCATTAAAGGGTTATCCACACTGGTTGGCTCACATATGCTGCCATCAATGAAGCCCAATTTGTTCTTAATCCGAAGAGCTCTTTTCATGGACCTTGCCCAAAAGTGGTAATTAGTAGAGTCCAGCATCTGAGTTACCAATAATGCTCCTGAGTTCTCATTAGCTCCAATGAAGTATGGATTGCTAGGAAGAGGTGGATCACATTGATTTACATTTGGATTTGCATTTTGGTTTTGATCTGTATTAGAATCGACACTATTTCCTTCATTTTCAGCCATGATGGCTCTGATACCATGTAAGAAAAGAGATACTAAGATAAGAAAATGATAGTTGTGTTTGCTGAACAATATTCAGCAAACCTGCTGAATAAAGCAACGAGTGAAGAGGAGAAGAGAATGCTGAATAATCATTTTATTCATTCAATCTACTTACAAATATGAAGGCTAAACTACAAATATATAGAACAAATTCTAACAAACCTGTACAAGTGTCAAATAACTATTGGCACACCTATTATACCAAAAAAATTAACAATAACAGAATGGGAATCTAATCCTCTCAAGCATGTGCGTCTGTTCCATGTAGTGCATTCTGTTGATGAATCTTCTAGGCTCTTCTTGATTGTTCCAGCTTGCAATCTTCAGCTTGTGACCAAGGGTAATCTTGAATTTCAATACCACCAGATGTGCCGCCTCCTTTTATGGAGAATCAATGAATTTAGATCTTCATTTTATTTTATTTTATTTGAAACTCAATTATGAATATGTTAAAGCATGTGCAACCTTAACTGGACCGTTGTCGGCCGAGAAATATGAATTGATATTTACTAATAATAAATCATCCTTGGATCTCCAACTTTTGATGGTTCAATTGGTTAAGCCAAGAAGAGAGAGGGCAAACACGAATATTAAATTAACGTGAAAAAATAAAATTGCATTGGAGACACTAGGTTGCAACTCAATAAGTTTTATTGTCTTTATTTGTTCAAATTTGTTGCTCTTTTTATGTTATGGAGACAGTTCAGAGCAACAACTTAAGAAATAATAAATCAGTAGTCTTGGTAAAGTAAATTGATTATTGAATCCGTTAAGATTAAATTGAGGAGTAACTATTGGGTGGTTATATTACCACCACAATTTTTATTTGATGCACCAGATTTTAATTACAGTTAAATTCTTCAATATTTACTCATTGTACCAATTATTTTCTTAATTTTTTCAGTCAAATTCTTATCTTCAACCATCCATTAATTAGTACTTCTTGTCCTTAATGATAATTTAATGTCCGTTTGATTACAAATGTGGAAAATTGATCTAAAAATTGTTTTACAAGGAATTGTACTTAATTGTGTTTCATTGGTATAATTTTTCATCTGAAAAATGTAGAAAGTTTGGTGTCCATTTGACTTTGTTTTTCATGAAAATTGTTCATTAAAGTGATAATTTCTTTTACCATTGGGTCTATAATTTTTTTCACTTGAATTTTTTTTTTTTAAATTACTATACCGAATATCATTCGTTTGGCTTTATTTTGTATGGAAATCATCAATAAAAGTGATAAATTTTTCTACCATTGAGTCTAGAATTTTCCCCAATTACCAAAAAAAAAAAAAAGAGCTAGAAAATGAGAACCCACCTAAAAGGTGGGAAAGCAATTTCAACAAAATTAGGAAAATGCGCACGTGTGAGAGAAAGTAAGAAAAAAATTTACATGGAAAATTTCTACTATCATACAAGGGAAAAGCTAGAAAATGGAAAAAGAATTTCTAATTCTAGGGAAAAGTAAAGGTATCAAACATGCCCTTATATCAAAATATTTTCTTTTCGTGCTTTGAAATGAGAAAAAATTATTTTTTTCGCACTTTTTATTTTTATTATTTAAACATAGATGGAAAATTAAGTTGTTTGACACCATTTCAACGACTTTTGGATATAAAACTGTAATGAAATACAAAATGCGTCAACTAATGAAAAGTTTGAAGATAAGAATAACATAAAATCGTTAGAAACATAAGTACTCCAATGAACATAAATTAAGAACTTTAAATGTAATTAAAATGTGGTGTAAGAAATATAAATTTTGATGTGAATATAATTAGTAATTACACATAATTAAATTGAAATTTTTTTACTTTCTCTTTAATTATTATTATTATTATTATTATTATTATTATTATTATTATTATGTAACAACAAATTCGTTTAATTCCTTTTTTATTGTCTTAATTTGTTCGCATTGGTTGCTCTTAATTTATTAGTCAAACAATAAATCACTTAAGAAAGTCATAAATAGTCTTGAGAAAATATTTGATTGTTGAGGCGATTAGGAACAATTTAGAAATAATAAATCCGACTTTTTTTAAAAGCTCTTCTAATTAGTATAATCACTATTAATTAAATTAACTAAACAATCCAAAAGCAACTTTTGACCTTTTCAAAACTCGTGTCAAATTGGTTATAATTTAATACGAAGTCTCATCAAATCTAAATTTGTGAATCTCAATATGGATTCATAAATAATCCAATCAATACCAAATCACCAATTCAAAAATGGCCTCAATGCAATCTTGAGGTATGATACGATCTATTTGACATTCATACATAATTGATTTAGGCTTTGATGGTGACATTGAGATTATCTTGTATGCTTGACGCACATGTGACGAGGATCGTATTATTAATGTAACAGCAACAATCTTCAGCTGTCTTGCCATCCACCAATGGCGATGCGCATGGTATCAACCAAAATGCCAAAGATGTGCTTTCCCACTATTCATAAGCCTTAACCTCAAAATTCGATGGACGCATGGTCAACTGAATCTCGGCCACCTCCTCTTCATGTAGACATCATATGTACACTTGAACACCCGTTAGAATTTAAATGTCAATCGAGAAAAGAAACTATTCAACGATCTTTTGTACTCCGACGATCAAGTTAACGGTCAGACAAAAGATAGAGTGAGTGCAAGAGATGGGAGATGAGCGTTTGACTAGAGTTAGATTAATAAACGCAATAAAAATCAAATATATCTATTACTTTGCTAAAATTGAACATATATATTTATATTACATTTTATGTTAACATTCACCAAGTCTCGTAGTAGTCAAACATTTCATACTTCTAAAGGGAATCATAGGTTGGAATCTTTCCCTTTACAATGATTTTAATTTTTAATAACTATGCTTTAAAATGGTGAAAAATATTGAATTAAAATAATTGTTCGATGAATTGCTTTTGTAAAGAATTGAATGTAAGATCTCTCGCTTACTAAACAAATATATACATTGACACCTAAAAAAAAAAAATTATTACTGACGGATCTAGCATTGGGAGCCACCAATACTCGCCTGATACTAGTTTTGCCGATGCATGTTACGTAATTTATATATATAACTATAAATATTTGTGCAAATCCCGGTCAAAACTCAATTTTCCAAACTGAGTAAATTATTTATAATCTTCTGATAATGTTATTAGTTTAATAATGTGGCATACGATAATAGTTACAAAATTAAATTATTTTTTAATATATTGTATTGTATATTAGTGGGTAACGTGATTTGATTCAAAAATCTCACTAAAAGTTGTGGTTTGAATTTGTCGAGTGTCTGTCCAAGACTCCCACGTCCCAACATGTGGTGAGTTGTACACAAATTTTTCTGCCATTTTTTTCCCTCTTTAATAGAAATAATTATATTTGAAATCCGTACATTTTATTTTGACAAAATTTAAATACTGTATTTCGAAAACAGTATATATTTAATAAAAATAATAATTAGCTAAAAAATCTAACCACTTTCTGAATCAGTTGGCGGAATTTAGTGAGGCATATCAATTAATTTGTCTAATTTTAAGGCTACTTACTATTTTCTATGACGCAAAAATATTTTGTTACTGAAAATGCTTATAAGTATGTTTGACTAACTTATAAGCAAATTCGCTTAAAAATGCTTGGATTCCGGACTCTGACCTGTAAATAATCTTGAAACATTTTTTAACGATGCTTCATTTAGTTTTTTTTATTTAAAATAAAAGAAAATTCTCTAAACTTATTCCCATATAGAATCGAATCGAATGGAATCGAACATTAATTTGTCATAACCTTATTTTTCTCGCAATGGGATCCTTGACCTATAGTGAAATATTGAACCATTTTTTCTTCAAAATTGTCGGGTCTAAATTTTGCTATAAAACAAGCTGATTGCGCTAAATACTGTTCTTTACCAAGGAAGGGTACATCTCATATGTCCGAATCTGGCTCGGACTAACAATTAACGACAAAAATAAGGAAGCATGTGAAGAAATCAGAAAACAAAACAGATCAGCAAAGCACGTTCATCGGTAGTCACCCTTTTGAATTCCTTCGTAGCCACCCTTTTGAATTGGTTTTTGATCCCAAAACGTCTCACCGATTCACAATTTTTCCAGGTCTCTTTCTGTCTCTATCACAGTTGCATCGCTCACTTAATTTTTTCCGTATCAATGCAATAAACAAAAGCTCTATTGTCTTCTTTCTATTCTATATATACACATTGTGGCATTGTCTGTGTTTCTTGAAATAATATTATTGTAGGAGGGGAGCAACGACATATGTTCATTTTCTTGAAATTTCTTGATGCGATTTATTCATCTCTGCATGTTCGTGCGTATATATGTTCATTTTCTTGGTATTGATTCTAGGGTTTGGATCTTGTTTGAATTTATAAAATTACGTTTTATAATTCAAGCAATTTGATTTTTGGGGTCTGTATATATGAAAATGCATGTGCATGTCAGCATTGGCAGATCTTTATGTGTGTTTTGATTCTGTGATTAGTTTTTGAAACTCGCCGGATTTGATGGGTAGATCGTAAAGTAATTGACTCTGTCAACCGAACCTGAGTTCTTGAAATCTTTGTGGATTTTACAAAAAAATATGTTATTCTTATTTGGTTGTAAAATTAAATAAACAGTTATATGCTTATATCACTGTTTGGTAGTTTGATTCCAAGTGGTGCATTTGAAATACGGGTTGATATCAGTATGAGTTTCAAAACTACGAGTGCGGTTTCAATATAGGATCCTAAATTTTGTGTCTCGTTTCTTCAGGTGCACCCTCAGAATTTGGAAAATCTGGAACTCCTGTAGTTCATATGATATAAGCATTTACCAATAAACGAGCATCGAAGTTAGAGAAACTAATTCGAGGATGAGGGCAGTTGTGCTAGTAGCCATTGCGGCTGCCATTGGCAACATGTTGCAAGGATGGGACAATGCAACTATAGCAGGTTTTTTCTTTACTATCAAGTACTAAATTTCGATCCTGTTTCTTTCTAGAAACTAATTCATTGTATGTCTATTATGCTTAGGAGCTGTTCTTTACATCAAAAGGGAATTTAACTTGCAAAGCCAGCCAACCATAGAAGGGCTAATTGTTGCAATGTCACTTATTGGAGCAACAGTTATTACAACATTTTCAGGACCTGTATCTGATTGGCTTGGACGCCGTCCAATGCTAATAATATCATCAGTTCTTTATTTTATCAGTGGAATGGTAATGCTATGGGCTCCAAATGTTTATGTTCTCCTTTTGGCAAGGCTATTGGATGGTTTCGGTATCGGTCTTGCTGTTACTCTTGTTCCTGTCTATATATCTGAGACTGCTCCACCAGAAATTAGAGGACTGCTAAATACCCTTCCACAGTTTACTGGTTCTGTTGGCATGTTTTTGTCATATTGCATGGTCTTTGGAATGTCATTAATTGAGTCACCTAGTTGGAGGTTGATGCTTGGAGTGCTCTCGATTCCGTCTATCATCTATTTTATACTCACAGTCTTTTTCCTACCTGAATCGCCAAGGTGGCTCGTTAGCAAAGGAAAGATGAAAGAGGCCAAACGAGTTTTACAAAGACTACGTGGAAGAGAAGATGTTTCAGGTATGTTACTTTTGCTGTGGGATTTTTTTTTTTTCTGTACGATTAAGTTATCTAATTGAGGATCAAATCACAATGAGTTCAATTTTGTTACCTTACTCATTTGAGATTTAAAGGTTTTATAGTGAACTGTTGTGGGCATATTCAAAATTTGGAATTGGTAAAGGTATGTGTTGGTGAAACATTATACTTAATTTTGCATATTGGCATCTATAGAGAGATTCAAATCTAGTTCATGACATACTAAAATGTTACATTTCATCAAACGATTGCTTTGTCCTTTTACATTGAACATTTGTCTATACATTTTATCAAACGATTACCATGTCCTTCATCTACTTATCGTCCTAAGATTGTAAATTTGAAAGATCTAAAGTTTGATTAATGATTTACAAGGTCAAACACTTTCCTCTTATGTCAATTTTATATATTTTGAGAACTTTTTATGCTCCAAAAACTCAAATCAGTTCTACACTCAGACATGACTACTGTACCTTGGTATTTTGGGCTTCAATGGGATTTAGTGAACTTTTCACTTATCTCTTAGATGTTAGAAAGTAAGTCTTTTCATTAAATTCAGGACGCATTCTTTCTCATGTTCTTATGTGAAAGATGATTCTTATCCCGGTTGTGGGCTCTTTCTGTCAATAGGTGAAATGGCTCTGTTACTTGAAGGTCTGGGTGTTGGAGGTGAAACATCCATAGAGGAGTACATAATTGGTCCGGACAATGATCTTACGGATGCCCAAGAACACGTTGTGGAGAAAGATCGTATAAAACTGTATGGTGCTGAAGAGGGACTTTCATGGATTGCCAAACCTGTCGCACGACAAAGTACTCTCGGTCTGGTCTCCCGTCAAGGAAGCATGGCTAACCAGAGTGTGCCTCTTATGGATCCTATGGTCACTCTTTTCGGAAGTGTGCACGAGAAGCTCCCGGAAATGGGAAGCATGCGAAGTATGCTCTTTTCGAATTTTGGAAGCATGTTTAATGTCGTGGATCAACAAGTTAAAAATGAACAATGGGACGAGGAAAGCCTGCAAAGGGAAGGTGAAAATGGAGATGACGCTTCTGGTGCTGAATCTGATGACTACTTGAGAAGCCCATTGCTCTCACGCCAGGAGACAAATGCTGAAAAGGAAAATGCCGGTGAACAAGTTAGTAGTATGGGTATTGGTGGTGGTTGGCAACTAGCATATAAAAAAGACGAGAAAAATTCAGGAGCCCTCAAAAGGATCTATTTGCACCAGGACGGTGGCATTGGATCCCGGCGTGGTTCCATTATTTCGCTTTCTGGTGATGTCCCTACTGCTGAAGGTGAATTCATTCATGCTGCTGCTCTTGTGAGCCAATCTGTTCTACATGCAGAGGACCTTGCAAGTCAGCATCCAATTGGTGTAGCTATGGACAAGCCATCTGAATCTGCTACTAAAGGGCCGAGATGGAGGGAAGTTTTTGAACCAGGAGTCAAACATGCACTCTTTGTTGGTGTAGGAATTCAAATTCTTCAGCAGGTAAGTAAAATCGACTATTGTAGGTTTAAAGGGCAGTTAAACAATTAAATGACACACAAAGGAAAAAACTGCTTATGATAAAAGTCTCCAATTTTTACTTAAACCCTCCACACTTACATTTTATTACATTTTATTGCACAACCTTCAAGTCCTTGGATAAGTATTCTACCACTATGCTCCAGTGACTCCTGGCATTAATATATGATACATTTAGTTTGTGACATGAAACGTTTTAATAAATATCTCAACTTCAATTATAATTTACATTGCTCCTTTGTGATGCAAAAGAAGTTGTCCTATTCTTCTTCACTAATACTCAATTTCAAAGAACTTTCACTGTCATAGACCTGAATCCCTAATATTCATTTTGATGTCCAGTTGAATACATGTGCTGTGGTACTTTTGAATATGATCAGTAGCATCAAGCAACCTTATGATATGCATCAGTTTAATTATAATTTACATTGCTCCTTTGTGATGCAAAAGAAGTTGTCCTATTCTTCTTCACTAATACTCAATTTGAAAGAACTTTCACTGTCATAGACCTGAATCCCTAATATTCATTTTGATGTCCAGTCGAACACATGTGTTGTGGTACTTTTGAATATGATCAGTAGCATGCATCACTCAACCTTATGATATGCATCAGTTTCACATACATCCTTAAACTGAGAAGCTAAATTACTTTTTGCTGTTCCGAGAGTCATCCACCTGCGAAGCATGAAACTGCACTTCGCTTATGTAAAGGAGTATCTTGTTCATCTATAGCAGTAAATTCCAGATACGGTAGACTATGATTCAATGGCCATTAACCAGTTTACTTAATTATCATGTTGCTTAGAACTACATCAGAATTATTGTGGTGAGATTACCAAATATAAAGATTTTCCTTTTCAAATTTGTCTAACTATAGATGTGTTCGTTTAAGTGATCCTACTTAGTGCTGATATAAACTGTGCTGTGCAGTTTTCTGGCATAAATGGGGTACTCTACTACACTCCTCAAATTCTTGAACAAGCTGGAGTTGGAGTTCTCCTATCAAATATGGGCATTGGTTCAGATTCTGCATCTTTTCTTATAAGTGGTCTCACAACGTTGTTGATGCTTCCAAGCATAGGTGTAGCAATGAGACTGATGGATATTGCCGGAAGAAGGTAAAACTTGGATTTTCTGGCGCTCATTGTTTAAACCTTAGATTTTTCACTTTAATTTCTGCAAAAATAAATCTAACATAACTGCATTTTTTCTTCTCCAGGTGGCTTCTGCTATCTACTTTGCCTGTCTTACTGCTGTCACTTATCTTGCTAGTACTTGGGAATGTCATTGATTTGGGCACTGTAGCTCATGCTGTAATCTCAACTGTCAGCGTCATCGTTTACTTTTGCTGCTTTGTTATGGGCTTCGGACCAATCCCAAACATCCTCTGCTCAGAGATCTTTCCTACTCGTGTTCGTGGTATCTGTATTGCTATATGCGCTCTCACTTTCTGGATTGGAGACATCATTGTCACATACACACTCCCAGTCATGCTCAACTCGATTGGCCTGGCTGGTGTTTTCGGAATTTATGCCATTGTATGCACCATAGCATGGTTTTTTGTCTTCCTTAAAGTTCCCGAGACAAAGGGCATGCCACTCGAAGTCATTACAGAATTCTTTGCTGTGGGAGCAAAACAATCTGCTTCTTCAACTGTAAAGAACTGAGTACATCTGAAGTTCAAAGGCTTGGTTTATTTCTTGTGAGTCATTATGATCAACAATTCATACACGACTGGAGGTGCCTCCTCGTGTTAGCTCTACGAATCATGATTTGAGTTAGAGGGAAACAAGTTGGCTGTTATCTTCTTTCGTTTTGCCCATCATGTTCTAATTGTACCATTTTTTTCTGGTTTGCAATATTCTTCTGGAGATTATACCACCTTCTTATCATGTTCTAGTTTCATTGTGCACCATCACCAACAAAATTTTCCCATAGCAATATTTCAAGTTGGTGGACTGCAAGGAAATTTTTAATAGAGACTTAGAAGTTATTCTGGAAATCGATGAAATTCACCGACATATGTTGATTTATGTTGGTGATCGTCAGAGGTATTATCATCGGTGATTTCGACAAAACTATCTATGGGGGGGTCAATCCAGGGTGAGCTCAAGATCACCTAACCCCAAAATAATTAGAGAAAAAAAATTTAATCGACCTATTTCGCCGAGCTAGTTTGTGGGTCAATTTTGAATCATAATTCTCGAAAGTTCTTGAAACTGTTGTGAAGTACTAATGGCATACTTTGTAGTGTAGCTTTCAATTTGCAACACCACTGCACGATAAGGTCACAATAGCAAGGTAAAAATGGTTGTATGAAATAAGTTTAATAAATCTAAGCCGTGACCATTACTGTTTTTGGCTTATTTTCGGGATCTATTTCTGGACCTCAGGTAAGTTCTTGGTATCGAGAACTTTTGACCAGTTATGCAACACATATATCAATAATAAAAAATCGTTAGATGTGGGCTTAAAATCATTATTATATTCTATTTTATTTTGATCATCGATAGTGAGATTAATGGTTGACAACACCTCCATAGACTTTAATTATAGTCTTGAACATCATCGTTAACGTTTTCTACTAATTGTATGATAAAGAATTCATCTCATTGCCGTTGGTATCATCATCAAATAATTTCTTATTTGTTAACAAATTATACGTGGAATATCATCCATAATGGTCAACTATTGATATAATTAACACCAGCTCCACCGGCAATTATCGTCTGTAACATTAGCAGAACATCACCAAAGCTTTCATCGTTGATTGTACAAAAAAGAATCTTCTGATTAGCGTGACCACAGAAATTCATTCTTATTTTTAATGAAAATTTGTAACAGAGGTACCAAACCTTTCTAAAATGTATCGCACACACTAATACCTTTAAATCGTAGCAGCTATGTCCCAAACTTTTTAATAAATATGCGCTAGAATGACCTCTTAACGATTTTCATTAAAAAAATCCGTCAATTGACCAAAAATTAAATGCGCGGCCTAAATTTGATCAATTTTATAACCGACAAAACAATATTTTAAGCTAATTAGTTAAAATAAGGGAAATTCGCAGGGAAGGTCTCAAACCTTTCAAAAATGTGCAACTTGACTCCAAGCCATTAATGAATCTTCGTCAAAAGGACTCTTAACTATTTCCATCGAAATGTTGATATAGATTTTCATCATATACCATCGATGATTCCGTCGGTGTTCATATTTCTCCAAGAGCAATATTTCAATTCTTTTAGAATATTAATATTTAAGCTGTGTTTCTTTAAAAGTAACCACATAATTTACGTAACAATACTTTGTTGTGATAATAATCCTTCCATAAATTGGAAAATCAAGATGGAAAAATGGGTAGATCATCATATACTTCAACTTTGCTGCCATTACAACTCGAGAGCAAATTATCTCCAACTCGGGGAGAGTGATGCGAATCTACCTTAGATTTTAGACTTTACAAATGGTCGGGTCAAAAAGATTGATGAACAATTCCATTGATCAGCACATGCTTGAAACACAACAATTAAAATGTACATACCACATTCCCTCAAAGCTGATGGATATAAATAACTGAGGAACTCATACAGTGGGAGAATGGGGAAAACTAACACTTCTCATAAAGGAGGGAGCTCCTCTTTCGTCTTTACTTTGGGGCAGCAGGCTTAGCAAATGAGAAGTCATCTTCATTCCTAGTTTCTTCTCCATTGTGTGGCGTACTCGTTTCATTATCCATATCATCATCATGAGCAACCCTTACGATTAAGCTGGATGTCGGTTCCAAATGTGGTGATGGTTCAGCCTCTAGATCAGATGCTTCGGGGTCATCATATTGAAACTGACGTGTTGAGTGGCCAGTAGTTTTGAAACGATGAAGTGCAGCACCAGTCGAGTGGAAAGGTGAGCCCATTGAAGATGTGGGACTTGCATCACCCAGGGTTCGTGCAGGAGACCTTCCTTCTCGACCTCCCTTATGCTTCTTCTTCACAGCCATATGCCACTTCTTAAGGGCCTTTGATGTTTGTTCATCAAAAATAGATTTCTTCATATGTGAACCCATCTGTATTTCCCACATACAAATTAGAAATTGTTTAACATTTATCTGTAGTAGGAAATCTAATAGAAGTTGTTTCACATTTTATCTGTAGTACGAAATCTAATAGCTTCAATTAACCATACACAAATGTTAATCATGATATTTCATATTAATTTCTGAATTTAGTCNTTATCTGTAGTAGGAAATCTAATAGAAGTTGTTTCACATTTTATCTGTAGTACGAAATCTAATAGCTTCAATTAACCATACACAAATGTTAATCATGATATTTCATATTAATTTCTGAATTTAGTCAGAATACTTGAGCATTTACGTCGGACCTCGGACCCAAGAGACCAGGGGAAAGTTTGACATGGAATAATTATACAAGGCCTTTTTTTTTTCTGTAAGATGGTTTGAAAATATTATCAAATCTACTATAGTTCTTCCAATTTGACGGTGTATTAATTCGAAGTTCACAAGATTCACATGTTTCGAATCAACTTTCCTTTTGTGTCTACTACCCACATAAAATCCACTGTCCATGTCTTTTTTGTAGAGCTGAGTAAGAGAGAAAAAACCATGCTTATTTCTCAAATTCCCATTGCCATGGGCCCGTGGCCATTCCAGATGCCATAGTTAAATTACAAGATATCTGTAACTACTACTATATTCTGATATTACCACGGTTAACCAATTACCAAATCCAGAGGGGAGGGGGGACTGAGCAGACAGTTTCCCACCCTCATTGTTATTGTCCTTCACCACCATCCCACACAATCAAGCTCACACATACTAATCTTTGTGTGATCTGCATAATCTTTAAACCTGATGGGGAAGCTCATGACTAGCAGCATTCATGCAATAATCTCCTCAAAAGACAAGAAGAAACCTCAAATGATAAATGAAGAGATAGTTGACATGATGATGTGGTTTTAGAAGTGACAAGATAGTTGATGTGATGGCATGGTTTTAAAAGTTTATTCTACCTTGGAGGTAGACTTAATGGCTGACACGGTGAAATTGGTGACAATGGTCCCCTTTCGGAATGTAAAATGAATTTAGTAAGTCGAACAAATAGCTTTGGCACTGACCAATCTAGATGGTCAGGAGGAAATCGGTGTGGTAGGGTCATACTAATAGACCTAACTCTAGTCTCCTCACTGTGAATGGTCTCCCTTATCAAGAAGGTCCAATTGTTGATGTTACTAGCTTGAATTCTTTTCGATGTTAAAACACACGAGAAATACTTCCTTGAAAAATATACACCCTAAGGTATTAATTATTATATTAGTAGACAAGTCTTAGTTCAAACTGGAGAGAATTTTGAGATAGATATAGTGTGCAAACTCATGCCATGTGAGATTGTTGGGCTTCCTCCTGAAAGTAGGGTAAAATTTACACCAAAGGGATTACTAAGATTAAGCCAGTCATGATTAGGCCTGTGTTAAATAGAATTTTAACATGAAACTAGTCAATAAACTATTACACTAGAGATCGTTCCATGTAAAGACTTCAAGGAAAAAACTCTTCCTACAAGCCTGAAGGCCACTATTTCTTCCACCCAGTGTCAAGAACACCGAATTAGGACCAATTTCTTTTATGTTTACTTAATTGAAAGCACAAGCCTTAACCACTTAAAATCTTCACAAGTGTCAATCATGAAATGCATTGGAATCTCTTGACAATCAGGGGGCCAAGTAGAGACTAGCCAATTGCTGATTAATAAGCACACAATTCGCAAAAGTTAGAAACCCTAAAAGACCTACACTTATGCACGCTGCGATATTGGCCTGTATTGGGTCTTTGAGAACATCTTGTGAGAAAGTTTCTTACAAGTTTTTGTGAATATTTATGTCAAAAGTCGTAGAAATATGCACATTTCTCCGACTTGAATCTGTAACTTTATAGTCTCAAGACCTCACTAAAAAGAAGAGTTTGCTCATGGCCTTACTAATGAGCCTACATTGTACTTTTAGAAGTGATCAAAATGGATATAAAATGAGTTAACTAAATGTTAAATTAAAAAGACCTACTACTATGTAACTACCAAATTTCAGTTTTCTGATGGTAATGACGGCTGTGGGGCAAAAAAATTGGCAGGTTATTTTGGCCTCTGGTTGTAGTTGACAGAATGCACAAGATGAAAATTGAAGATTTTTCTGGTTTGTGGTCGTTGGTGGTGGAAGGGCTATTCAGTTGTGCAAGTGAGAAGCAGGGTATGTGCCCCTCTGCAGATGGAAACACCTTCCCCTGACAATGTTTAATGCAAACCACAGACTGGTGCTCCCACGTGAGAGTAATGCCATTTGAGGATTTGGGTCAGTAAAAGCTCTCCTAGTGTTAGAGAATTGATGATCGCATACTGATCATCTTCAGCCGTGCACTCATCAACTATTTATTCCCCTTTCATTTGTTTATCCAGTTGAATACAATTTGATCATTCATTATATAAAACAGTTAAGCCACCTTGCTGAATAATTTTGTAAGGTTCATTTTCAGATTATTTTAACTATGCTGGAATATAGTATTCAAATAATCAAATCTTAAAAGCTCACTACTACTAGAACCATACATGATATTCACAAAGTATAGGTATTCCTAGAAATAGCAACTTCACATGGTATTTTACCGATTAGCATTTGAATACCAAAGGTAATTCTAAGAAATATAAGGGCTTTCATGGTACCTGAGCAATAAGGGCATAGAGTGGAAGCGTAATATAGCTGCATAAGAATAGGACCCCCACCCTGAAATATTGCATTAGAAGTTAATTCCATAAGTTCAAGGTAATACTCCAAGCATCTGAGATTGAATCGTTCACAGATTATTTTGTGAAGAAATGATGTGGAACAGAGGCATACCCTAGGCAAGTTTTTGCTATGACAACCTCAAGATCCTCATGGAAGCAAGAGTTGAGACTATATTCATACTGCACAAAAGAAATTCTTATTTTTCTTATCGATTTCATAAATATAAAATTTTGCAGTCATACTCTGTGTTTATAGTAGAATCCTTACCCAAATCCACAAAAAATATGTTATCTGAAAGGCATTCTGCACAGGATATTAAACTGATTAGCACAATCATTTTCATAGAAAAGAAAATTCAAGATATAGATAACTTTACAATTGACAACATCTTTCTCTTTTCATTTCTATATTTCTTATTCTTGCCTTCCTCTACCAAGATGCATTCTGGACCATGACTAAACAAGGAGACTATTCATCTATGATAACAGTCATCTGTTTTTTTATTTCTTCAATTATAACCTGGAGCCAAGAACAGGACTTCATTTTGGCCGAAAACGTTTGGGCTGATAGGCCTCTTTCATATTGATTTCTATAGTTGAGTGATTTGAATCCTGATGATGCATTTTATATATATCTACTGTATATTAGAGACTTCACTTGATATTTACTTCCACTTATCTTAACAGATCTAATTAATATTATTAAATTTTCCCTGGTCATTTTGATTAAATATTTTTAATTGATATATCCCAGCAGGATCATGTACTTTTTGTAATTACAATGTTTGATGTTTATGTCATGTAATGCCCCCGTCTATGATACCTAGTTCTTCCTGCATATATGTAGCACATTGCCCATACAATTTCTTAACAAAACCTTTTGGACTAGGGAAAATACAAGTTACTCAATTTCTGTGTTTACTTTTACCGAAAATATAAAAGTTGTTTGGTTGCGCGTACAAAAATATCGAACATATAGGACTCGTTTGAGTCTCATTTTTTCAAAAAAAAAAGCATTTTGTAATAGCGTTATGATGGATAATGTGTGGTTAAAAAATAAGGAAAGATTTTGTATTTGCTTGTAATATTATTTTATTGAAGAATATGTGGTGTTAATGGGGTCAAATCACAATTGAAGAATGCATTTTGATGGAAAAAATGTGCCTCAAACAAGGGCATAATAAGTAAATTTTCAAAATATTGGTTTCTGATTCTTTCCCTTTCAAAGCTATTGAGCCATGTTTTAATGGGATTACATATGTAGAAATGTAGTTTTCGTTATTAATTGATCAAATAAGGTATTGTAGAACAGTAGAACTCAATAAAGTTGGAAGTAAAGGGCAGATAACTCATCACTGATTCTAGTAATGGTATTATTATCTCAAAGAATTTAGATATGGAACGGTATGGAACTTCTTCCTTCGGCCTAGTTGATGTGACACTATGCTTTACTAATAGCTTTAGGATAATACCTGAAACAGCGCAAAGTGTATTAAGTTAAGTACTAACTGGGGCCGACCAAACCAAAAATATTTATCCGAGCCTTGCACAAGTGGAATGCCTTGAACCACTGCATGTCTTTCTGTAATATCAAGGGCCATCTTTGTCAAAATGGCTTGTAGCTTTGTGTCGACAGCTAGGATTATCTGAGAAGTATTATGCAGTCAGGATTCTGCTTGAAATTGAGGTTTTATTAATCACCAATAAGGACACTTACAATTAGAGGAATTAAGGATGCCCAAAACAATGCCTTCCACCCTGACACAGAAAAAAAGTTTAAGATAATGATGTCAATGTCAATTTTAGAGACAACGTAATATAAAATCAATGATCTTATTATGTAATCAGAGAAGGAAAATGACGAAACATATTTTACAATTAAATATTGACTAACCATTAACATTTAGGAGCAAGAACACCACAAACGACCCCCATAATACTGGACTGCAACATAAAAAAAAAAAGGAACAAAAAGGAAAAGTCACAATGATAATATTGATTTGTCAGAATAAAATCTAAGAAAACTATAAATTCAACTAAAGATGTTTACCTGACTCCCACAACTGTCTTATAATCATCCTCCAGTGACCTCTTGATATACTTTTGGAAGTTAAATTTGCTCCCAGGTGCTAAATGGACCTAAACAACCAAAAACTTCAAACTCTAAGGGGAACGGGTTACCTAACCAGATAAATCACGAAGAATATGAAAGTAGAAAAACTCACAGAGATAAACCCATGACGCAGGGTCATGTAGTCAGATTTGCTAACAGACCTAAAAAATTGACGAAAAAAGCATCCCTGCATGTAAGAATTTTGATAAGCTGAAAATCAGTCGATTTCATGACATACTAAATTTGAAAATGTCAACTACTAAATGAAGGTTCCAGGCACTTCACATGGAAATAACATAAAGAAGAGTGACAAAGACAAAGATTATATCTTACAATATAGAAGAATAACGGAATCCTGGTCCAGAAACTAGTGTGTGCTCTTACAAAAGATGTCTCATGAGTAAGCCTGAATCTTGAAGGATCTGCCAGCTCCACAGTAAAATAGCCAATTCAGTGAGAAGAACTTTGCAAATAATGAAGAAGAAGATTAGTTGTCATCTAGATAACAAAGTCTCATATATATTACAGCATGCGGCGATATACCATTTGAAAACTCATAGTCATGGGATGAAGTCTCCTCTTCCCATTGCTTCCAGCCACGAATCTGCATGACATAGTTTTAGCAAATGATTATATTAATCAAGACTGCTCTAGAAAAGATACTGAACCTTGGTGAACAAGCATCAAATAAGAGACAAATTTGAGCATGGTATCCGGTTTTGTTGTCATATATTTAGGATATAATTTAGGCCATTGGTAAACCTTTTGAAGGATAGGTCTCCTTTCCAATCATAAAAGACGTGATGCAACAGAAGGGTCTATATCTGCTTTCAGAGAATGTGACCAATCATACTGGATGAGCATCTCAAATATGCATCACTTATTGTAGTACTGGTGATGAAACATTTTGTTGGTGGCTATAACTGGAATATTAATTACTCCATTTTTATTTCTGTATATAGATTTCACAATTACATTTTACACAGTGAAGCATTCTTTTAGAAAATTTGTGTTCTTCTTTATCACATATAGCATTCTTTTGTAATTAGCATTGGTGATCAGATATATAAGGACATAGTTATTACTGCAATTTAAATTACCTTCAGTTTTCCGAGTGCCATAGTAATAGCACTGTAAATCACATGGAGAACTGCAAGAAAGAAGATAAGGATGTGAATCTGATGCAGTCCATCGACTGATATAAGCGATACATGGCCCTGTAAGAATTGATCAAAGAATAAATGATGAGAGAAATTAAGCCAAATGTAGGGATAATAATAATAATAATAATAATAAATAAAAAAGGGAGAGAGAGAACAGTGTGCGGCAGATGCTTATATGTAAAGGTCTAAGACTACAGTTTATTATTATCAATTATGAAATCACCCCTCTATGTTTCAACTTTCAATTGCTGGTTTGTGAAAGAGTAGTAATGCATAGTCTACGTTTGAAATATAGCCCAAATTATAGTGAACAAGAAAAGAAAAATATCTATCTTTTGAAATCAAATCATGTAAAAGTCTGTAAATAAAAATCACCACGAAACGGAATTACTGAAAAATATTAATACACTTTAAACTGAACATATACATTTTAAGTTTCATTGGCCCGTTTTTTACAATCTCATAATATCAAGTAATTGATTGATGACAAAAATAGAATGCCAGAACTGCTGTTAATCGTACTAGTTTATTATAAATGAACAGGTCTTCTTGACACAATAAAATTTGATCTATCTTATAATGTGCTCTATATGGTGACGTCTGAAACTTTTTAGAGGGTCAAACTTGTCAATGCCAAAACATGCTGGCTTGATTATCTAGCTTGACTCTATTTTATCATATTCTTCTTTGTTTTTATCAAAATAATTTACTAGAAACAATTCATTTAATCAATAGCATAACTAGAATCAAAAAGCAAACCATGTTTACCTCCTTGCACTTGGCTTCTTTACCACCAGCCAAAACTCTACGATCATACCATAGAAGTCTACGATGACCATCATCTCCCTTAGTATCCTTTTTGTCTTCTGCGGCTTTTAAAGGACAAGGCAACATGGTATTCGCAACATGAATAGGTATGCAGATTTCAGCAATATAATATTGACTGAACACAAGAATAAGCGAGATGAAACCGAGTATCATCAACTCTGTCACAGTCGGAAAAGAATAAGTTAACTTCAAACACAAATCTCTTTCTCAGGAAGGATAGAAATTATTACCTACCAGCTTTGATCTTCTCCAATGCCTCGCAAAGAGCTTTCTTACGCCTATCCGTTAACCACTGTTTGACAACATCAGCAATCTCATTAGGATCAAAACTCCAAAGTTATTAGTTTGAAGCAAGAAAAGAGCTGAACAAAGTAATAAAAACATCAATAATTATATAATTTCGAATGGTCAAACCTCGAAGAACAGATCATTTCAGAATTAAAGCATCATATAACTGTTTGATAGCATCTTGAAGCAATCAATTTGAGCAAACAAACAGCATCAAGAAGGAAAAAACAAATTAAATCGGAGAAAAAGGAAAAGCCCATACATTCAATTGAAGAATAAGATTAATTTTATTAGAAGTTAAAATTAAATAAAACTATAATCATAGGATAACAACTAAAGTAGAAACCCAATCAGTCCATAAATCCTGTATTTTGATAATGAAAGAAGATAAACCCACCAACTAATTTGTTATAAAACTTCTGTTTTAAATTGCACGAAAATCAAGTCAATTTAAAGACCAGATTCTTAACCAACTGAAAATTACTTTTCAAGAATCCAAAAGGTAAACCTCCAAATAACGGTAGAATTCAAAATATTTCCCAAAGAAAACCCACAAAGATTCGCACAGGATAAATGTTCAGAAAGTAAATTTTCATACCATTCCAACTTTGTGAAGAATCTTTTCCAAGGCAATCGAGATTATTATGATAATTGCACACACAATAGCCACTGCCCATGTCGATGTCTGATCAAGTTCCCTTGAAGTACCCCCTTTATCCCCTGCCATAAGATTCCACACAGTCACACACCCTTTTAGCAGAAACTCAGTTTGAAGAGCAGAAACACAGATTTGTCTGCAGAGAATTCAAATGAGAGAAAAACAAGTGGTCTTCTTGCCGACTAGCGTCAATTAAATTCTATCCAGAAATGATATTTTACATAAATCATGCATTAACATAAAAACATTATGTATTATTTTGGGGGGCCGGAAATACGTGTAAATGCTGTCTGGAAACTGGAAAGTACATAAAAAAATCTAGTCGTTATTGATAGACGGAGCAACTTTCACACGGAATTAATAAAATATTATTATTCAGCATTATTTAGAATATATTTGGCAACGGCGGTAATTCCCGTGTACTCTTTTTTTCTTGATTTTTGGACGGCGGTTTTATAATTCGACTGTGGTGGAGGTAGAGAAGTCCACGTTCAAGTTAATCTGAACGTGACTTCTGTCTTATCTATGTTAAACTAAATTAAATTTAATATGAAATGAACATGTCGAATAAGTGTAAGGTTAGGTTTTGAATGATCCGATAAAATGTTCTATTTATATTGTTTTTTTTTACGTCTTTTGACTTTTTAAAGTGAGAATAACGCATAAATATTATTTCTGTACTTAGGATATTTATCTTCTTGCCTCTCAATCTATTTGTCTGCTGAGAAAACAAATTGAAACGTTTCTGGTGGATTTTCTGCTATTAATCCATTAGTAAAAATTCAAAAGAAATGGAATTGATGTAAGTAAAATCTGAAAACAGATTTTTGAGTTATGCACCAACAAAAAAAATTTAGTACATGTTCGATACATATTTTTTCAAGATACATTATTTCAAAACTCATTTTTAACCACACATTCTTCAATAAAATAATATTTTTCAGCATATCAATAATTTTTTCTTATTTTTTAACCACATATTTTTCATTATGTTACTATTTAAAATACATTCTTTTCTCAATAATATATATCAAATCCGTACTAAATATGTAACTATTACTGATTAGAGAGAGAGAGAGTCAAAGAAAATAATGGTGGCGACTTGAATATGCAGAAGGATCAGTTGCGTCAATCAAGGCTTATTTGGCTGAAGATTTTAATCAGGGACGTTTTTATTACGGAGAAATTAATTACGCAGAAACATCACATATTAATTAATCTAATTAATTCTCAAAGGATTACTTGTCTTAAAATAAATTGTTATTAGACCATTCAAATACAATCGTGCTTGGTGAGTATTTTATTTGATAGTTTTTTATTTTGTTTTTGACAGAATGTGCATTTTCCTTTTTTTTGCAACACATTTTTCTGTCAATGAGACGGTAAAAAGCAACATACAAGTGGCAAAATCCTGGGTGCAAAAAGGTTAACGTCCAATCAAGATAAACCAAGTTGCAAACATAAAATAACTTTTTGGGTATAGAAACAAATAATAACAAAAACATTCAAGTTCTGTGGTCCAATGAACAATTTATTTTTCACATTGCATTGATCAAAATATGCCAAATTTGTTACTTTTCCTTTTTACATATAAGCTCAACCTATTAATACGTAGTCTGAGGTATCAACTCTGCTTCTTCCACTAGTGAAATGAGTTGACTCGCCTCGCATTCGAAGATTTACGAGTCTGAGTCAAGCAACGAATCTCTCATGCGAGTCGCTTGGATGGCTTGCACAAGATAGTTTGAGAGTCAAACTAGCCAACTCGCGAGCTTCTTGCATTTTAACTAAAAGAAAAAGTTTTGGCTTTAAGAAAAAAAAGGCAAGCTGGCACCCTAATTGAACTAGCCGATTGACTTACCACTTGTTGAATCAAATTATTTTGCTCCTGTTTGATTTTAATAAAAATAATATTTTTAGTAGATTTGATAAAAGTTGGTGAAAATGTAGTTAAAAATTTAATAGAAGTTGTGGACTCCATAAAATATGTGGTTCAAAATAAGAGTCAAACATGAGCCTTTTTGTTTCATTAAAAGTTATGAAGTCTTAATTGAACTTTGTTTTTTGATAGTTTTGTTTATAATGACGTGGCACACAATTTTGTCAGATTTGTCTAACACCTATTCAAATCAATGATCTCAATTTTGACCCTTAGTGCGATGTCAATTCATTTATCATTACACTATAAGCCCCTATTTGACAACCATTAAAACAAAATTATTATTTTTTCTCAAATTCATTTTTAATCGCACTTTCCACAGTAAAATATGTTGCACTCAAATTCAAATATTTTTCTACTTTCTAATCACACATTTTTCAAAAATTTACTACTCCAAGACTCATTTCCCCCAAAAACGCATTTTGGTGGTGGTCAAACATGGGCTAAGCATATAATTAATTAATAGCTAAATTTATTTTTCCTCATTTCTTAAGATGTTATCTATATTTTTAATTTAGATGCAGCATTAGTTCAGTGAGAGGAAGTGTCCTAATCTCTTATTTGGGCTCCATTTTTTCAAAACTATTTCACCTCTACATTCACCCATAAAATAATTTCATACATTAATTCAATTTTTTTTTTTATTTTCTAAACACAAATTTTTCAAAAAATCATTATTTCAAAAGATTAATGCTATTTAGCCCCCACTGGGATTACAACCCCAGTTTAGATAGCGTTAATATAATATTAAATAATATATGATATTAAATAAGTCATTTAATTTCACATTTAATATAACTTATCATTTAGAGCCACCTAATACTGGATTGTAATCCCAGTCGAACTACACAACATTACTCATTTCAAAAACCCCCCAACACCCAAAAACTTATTTTAATGGAGTAAAAATAGTGGCTTAGTATTTTTTGAAATAAGGTTCAAAATAAGAGTATAATATAATTGTTCTTTAAAAACGTGAGTTCAACTACAGAGAAAGCAACTTTTTTGTTCATGAATAATATTAACAAATGTAAGGTTAATTTTTTCTGTTGGAAATTGGTCAAGAGCATACTTCCTCCCCACTAGCTATAGCTATAAATTATGTCATTGTCATTCATAAAAGGAAGACAGTTTACACACGTTATTGCGGTGTAGCTGGTTGGCGGCAGAAAATTGGAGGAATAGCAGATTTTCCAAAGGAGTTGGTCATGATTATGCTAATACTGGCAATCTGATCCTCAAAATTTGGAAAAACAATGTCGACACATGAACTGAAGGAATTTTTATGATCCTTAATTTCGAGCAGTTGGAATTATCTGGTTTTCCATTGTCCTCTTATCTCAAAGAATTTCAGATGCTTAAAGAGGTTACAAGAATAGAAACAAAATTTCAACCACCGAACATGAGATGAGACACCTTCGTTTCATCATCACCTTAATTAACGTGGATACAGCTATGAAAGTAGGGGAAGAATATCTATGGGACTAGTGTAGTGGGGTATGCAGATATGAGAGAGGTAATTGAGAGCTTGTTTTATTTAAATTTAGTTTTTTACATTAAAATATCATACTTAATATTTAAAATAAAATAAAAATATAATATGAATAAGGTGGTAAACCTCTGTTTGACGCACATTCTTTAAAAATATATTCTTTAAAAATTCATTTTCAACCACAATTATT
>CAIGRP010111569.1:0-14130 GCA_903798385.1 Fraxinus cuspidata
GTTCTCGGTATTTACATCACGAAGACTAACTTGAAGTTTTAAACCGGACTGATCACTGTTGTTGAGTCCGACATCTTGCAGTCCAGAAATTTGTTGACTATATCTATCGTTGTACCAGCATCCTCAATTTTGTAACTTTTGTCTAAGGACTCCCACAAACTCTTTGCATAATCAACACAGATGACATTGTAAATTCTCTTCTCTACTCCATTCAAGATGTAACTCTTGCACAAGTTGGAATGCTTCCAATTATTCAATGCCACCACCATTTCCTTACCTACTTCTCTGTTAAGGACATCTTTTGTAAGATATTTGAATTGTATTTTATTACTTGATCATAGGGACTATTAATATATTTGTAAAATGTTGGTTGTGTAAACTTCTTGTTACTACTTGGAAGAAATCTGAACTTTCTGTTCCCTTCATAGAGGCTAGTCTTGTATCTACCACTGTAGCATTTCTAATTATGCCTTGGCTGATCCACCTGAACCATGTGACCACTGTTACAGACTATTAGAATTTTAAGGTTAGTAAGTGGTCCACTGTTATAGACTATCTGAAGATGTATTGTTATCGTTTGATTTGACTATAGTCTTCACAATGTAATTTAGTAATAGAAGTGACATTAAAAAGTGATACTGATATGAAGCTTACTAAGTCAGTTGCAAATAAGATCTACTCCCCAACATATACAAGTAATTTGAGTCCATTCTGTAGTAGTGCAGGAATTTCTACTGCAAAATTCTTCATCGAGTCCCCAACCGTTGCATTAAACACTAAGCCACTACATGATACGAATTTTATATTTCCAACTCAAGGATCTTTTTTAACTGGCTTTCTATTCGAAAATAACTCCATATTCGAAAAGCACATAGAACCCTAGCAATCTTTTGGACTATCTGCAGTAGAAAATCATAGTACTGAAGTTGTATCTCATGGTTAATAAATTTATAAATGTTGATGAGTGCATCAATGTTTGTGCTGTCAAATAAATGATCAAATGATTATTGCTTACACTTGTACCACTCAAAAGATGGTCCGGGTGTTGAAAATGTTGTTATGTCTCGCCATTGAGGTTCAAGTCAAAATGCCATATAGCAATCCACGTGGAAAGAAAAGTCAATAAAGAGTCAACTGGTCAAATGTAAAAAGATCAAACGAATGGCTGAAATTATTGTGTCGAAGCACTGCCTAAATGGTTGAAGCAGTATACTGAACCTCCTGTTATGCCAAGGCTTTTCGCATCAAAGATCGCCAACATGAATCCCTCTCAAGTGGAAGCCTTTACTTCATCCGAGGTCCATGAAACTGAAGCTATCTCTTGTAAGATTTGCATACAATCTTTAGAAATAATAAATATGACGTTTATAATAAAGAATGTTAGGTGTGTCAACCTATTGTATAGAACGTCTGATCCGTTGTCAATGTATTTAATGTATGATAGATTTGGTGGTGTGAGGCTTCGGTTAAGAGGATGAGGCCACGTGGTTCTGATCCAGTGGTTACCAGGTCGGCCAGAATATATAGTTAGGTGGTTTTTGTGCATTAAAATGATCATTTGAACATTGAAAAGAATAATATACAAGAGCATTCTCAATATACATTCTCGCTTGATCTATTATTGCTAGTTTGACTATTAGGGGTGTGTTTTATGGTATTATTGAGAAAAAATGTATTTTAAATAGTGATATGATAAGTAATATGTGATTAAAAAGTAAAGAAAAGTTGATGTAATGAAAAATATTATTTTATTGAAAAATGTATGGTTGAAAATGAGTTTTGAAAAATTGTGTCCAAACAGAGGTTAGGCATATATATCTTGGTTGGTGATTGTTTGTTAGTGCAGTCACTTTAGTCATTACTACTGGTGCTCGAACATTTTTGTCTCGCCCTATGAAGCATCTCTCGCGTTCAAGTGTTACCCTTCTCCCACAGGTTCACTAGTTGAAATGCGCCGGAATTTGTTCAAATTAGCGTGAGTGGATCTCACATCTGTTGTCCACTTACATTTTTCGAGGTCAACAAATGTTGCTGCCTAGAACAATTTGCAAAACTATTTATCCAAATTTTACCCATTTTAGTAGAATAACAATTGGATGCTGCAATGGTGAGAAAGCTGAATTCAGTGATTATTTTGCCCATGGGTCCAATTCTTCCGAGTTTAAATCCCTCTGAATATACTCTTCAACAAGCACTCTATATTTTGCTTTTTTCAAAAACACTTTGATTGTTCTTCATAATTTATTTAACATTATCGTTTATATGTCAATTGACCAAAATGTTGTTTTAATAATTTAAGTAGGGTATTGAAATCTGTAACACAATCATTGTACATCAAGACAAGAGAATAAGTTTTGACACTCTAAATTTGGACAGTCAAATAAGTTCTCTATTATAACTTTTCTTGGAGTTCATTTTTAAGTATTGGCTCTTTAAAATAAATAGCAGCTTGTACTTAAAGAATATCTTGAAGATGTTCCAAGTGGCAGCGAAGACATTGAGTTTGAATGAAAAAAGATGGATATTACAAAAGTTCGAAAAGCATTTTGAACTTTTAGCATTCGAGTAATGCACATGAAAACCAAAAGCATAAAAACGATTTTCTTGAGAAAAGAATGTCTTTAATAATTAATTGTTTATTGCATACATGAGACGTAGGTGAAAATATTCCAAACTAAAGGTTTGTTTGGCCAATTTTATGGCATAAATCACGTAGTAGCAAGGCGACCATCTGCCTGTGTCAATGTAAGTTTTCCTTGCATCCATCTCTCTAACATTTCTAGTGATGCTTTTGGCTGATCCATTGGAACCATGTGGCTGGCATCATGCACCTTGAGGAAAATCAGAGGTCGATGTTTGCAATCCGGCCTCCACACCATCGACTGAAAATAAACTAAATCCTTCTAATAAACAGAATCTTATAATTAATCTAATTAAAACAAATATATTTTAAATTAAATTCTACTTTTAAATCATATTTAAATCAAATTTTATTCTTATCTTTATCTCCATTTAAAATTAAATGATGGAGATAGACCACTCACAATTGGATAAGGCATTTTGGGCGAGTCCAAGAACAAAATCGTGCAGGCTAGACCAAAGCAGGTAATATCATACTAAGTAGATTGAGATGTTACAAATAATATTAGAGAGCTTATGATTAGATAGAAGTGTGGCCAACAAGGACGTTGGACCCATAAGATGGGATGATTGTAGCAAACAGAAAATCACTCAAGACTTTCTTACCCTGAAAAAGCAAGGGCGCCTTACGTTTTTGAACGATAACCAGCTTTGGAAAGCATAACAATATTGATTTATAAGTGGAAAATGACTCTAGGTTGGTGTGAGGTCTTTTGGGTGAAATCCCAAGAACAAAAATTGTGCAGGCTAGATCGGTGATAAATAATTGTACAACCATGCTACATATATATCATTCTTTACATCATCTTTTATATTTTGTCACATGACAATATACTATTTAACAGTTTAAAATATGGACAGTTTTTTCACCTAATTAATTGTTGACAACACTTGTAATGTCAACAATAATGTAAAAAAAGAAATGGCATTGTCCATAATTGTAACTTGTTTTCTAACCATAAAATAGAGATACGCTACCTTAAAGGCATTGTTACCCGTGGCATTCTCCCCTCCATTTACAGTCCTAATCTGATGCCAATTGGACAAGAAATAAACATGAACGTATATCCACTAGTGCTTATGTGTTGCTTCTTGGTCACAATCCGACTTCATAGAGCTAAAAAAGCATAAATCTGTTGCTCGATCATCAATTAAAGCCGAATAGCAAGCTGTTGCCACAAGTACATAGAAGTCACTTGGATATAGTTTGTCTGCACTACTGTGGTTCTCTTACTCAACAACCAGTTATATTTTGTGATAATGTTGGTACATCGATGTACCAATCCCATTTTTTCATGCATGGATGAAACATATCAAAATTGATTTTCATTGCGTGCCGAATATAGTCTTCACCAATGAACATACGAGTCTTTTTTTATACACATCTCCACCAACGACCAATTGTCACGAACCACACTCACGCCAACCATTTAAACTTCGTTGGACAAAGTTTGGTGTCTTTCATTGACGCAGCTTCTTGCATCGCCATATCACTTATATTAGAGATAATGTCCAACCAATTGTTAGCTGTACCATATGTTTTTAGATCTGTTAATTTTTTGTCCATTAATACATTTTCCTAATCTATAAATGTTGTAAACTGGTGGTATATGTGAAATTCAATATACACAAATCTTTTACTAATTCAAATGGCATAATTATAATGGCCCATTAAAAGATCTGACACAATCCAACTTTGCCACCCTGTGGCTCCTCTAAATCTTGTCTGCCACCGCCCGGTCTCCCAGTTTACAATACATTAATTTATGACAGTACAAAGTTTAAAAAAGGGAAAGAAAAACGAGGAATTTCTAATGTACTTTTGCACAGATAATATTCACATTTTCTTAAAATGGAACAAAAGAATACAATCATTTTGTATAGCAAATTAGCTGGCACCATCAACATAGTGCACTCATCTGGAACTAGCCAGGCGAATGAACAATGCTGGGGTGCCAGGGAGGGTTTGACACCCTCCCTGTGAGCCCCTCACAATAGGGGGAGGGGCTTTTTTAATTCATATGGGTCCCGCGTGAGTCCCATCACAATGGGAGAGAATGTCAATTAAAATGTCAAATTTTTTCTGGTAAAATGATTTAATTCTGGGTGAATCGATGGAGGCAGATTATGAAAAATGGTACAAGAAATAATAAGATGAGCTGAGTAGAGTAGAGGACGACGAGACGGTTAAGAACACAAGTCAAAGGTTCAAGCATATCATGACCTCGTAACAAATAACCTAATCATCAACCAATCGAATTCATTCAAATGCATGGCAGCACAAGTACCTACCTGCCTTTATAAAAGGATGAAAGTAAGATGAAAAGGGTGACCAATTCAGAACTCATTTCTTTGTACAATTGTAACGGTCCAATAATATAAAACTCTTATTTAGTTTAAATCTATAAAAATTATCTACAACAAAATTTCACCAAAAAAACCATTCCTCTTATTCCTCTTCACATGCTCAACATTAGATTGTGCCCCCCAGCAATTGCAACAGATGCCAGCATCTGTTTGGTCTATTTCTAGCCAACTCAGCTACACGATCCTATGTGGCATCATCCTGTACGAAGTCCCGGGCCCCACATTTTGTGAGCAGTCCAATAATTCACAGCTGTCCCCAACTGTACACAGTCCCCACTCCCTACATCTCATAAAAGAGCCATCTGCTAGATTTTACCCAATCAAAATCTGCCACGTTTCATAGCTTCATTGGCTTAAAACCTTTGACCTATTGTGGGACCTGTCTAGCTTCCCGGATAGGGCCACAAGTACTTGGAATGTGGCGTCGCCTTCTTCCATTGGATTGTTGAAAAGTAGAGCCCTCCTAACATTTGGGTCCCACAGGTTTTTCTGTATTGCCGTGAGATTGGTTGCTGCGACATGTTCAAGGAATTTTCCCAATTTTTTCACGTCTTTCTCCGCCACCGTTACAGATATCTCCGACCACGGTACAGCGGAGGGGAAGGGTAACCGGATACCATCCGCTATAATGACCGGGACACATCCAAGAACAACCGATTCTACAAGTCTAGGACTCCAAGGAGCCCACCCCAATGGGGCCAAACAAAAGATTGAATTAGCAATCTCTGATTGGTAACCGGCTAATCTGTGTCTTCGTAAATAAAACCTCCGGTTATTGCCATATTTCTGCCATATCTCTGTCCGCACCCGCCTGGAAGAATATCGAAGAGTCAGAGTTAACATTGTCATTTCGTCTGGAAACAGTGATGAGAAAGAAATGGTTTTGTTTGAAGTATTGAATGAACCAGTACTTGCTATAAAAACGACCACTGATATTTTTGGGGTGCACTTCCATTTTGCCCCTAAAGAAAGCAAAAATTTCACGCCGTCCCATCAACGGCGACTTCTCCAGGGTGGACCGTACATTTTCTGGTGAAATATACGGTGGAATTACCACATTCTCCGCGTCTTGACATGGGTGCTTATATTTGACTCCAAAAGTTTGCAATATTATGGAATTCCTCAAGAATTCAGGCACACCATCAGCCACCGCCATATCCTCCTGTGAATAAATTCAAACTGAATGTTTACCTATCAAATCTAAATACAGCAAAAGAAAAAAATGTTCTTGCGTAAAAACAGAAATAATTTTTACTTACCATGGTATGAAAACAAGAACCAAAATCATGGGACGCAACAAAAATATGATCAGAGCCACGGCTGCGGTTCCAAAACGGAAGCTGAGTTGAAATTTGTTGAACGGCGGAGAATAGAAGAGGCCGTGCATGACCAATATCTGGGAAGCCATTGACCTTGCTAAAATTGCAAGATACGTAAACAGGCACAAAGAAGAAGTCGGCATCCCATGGGTCCAATGTTCTTACATCGCTATTCATCAGGGCTTTGTGAATAGCCACCTCCGACGCAAACAAGTGGTTGCTGCACCGCTCATTTGACAACCAGTCACTGTTGTATTTCGATGGCATATCGTAGATATACACTTTCATCCCCTTTAATAAACCTGAAATAAAACCATGAGAGAACAATCTTTTATTTCTGGGCCTCAATATGTTTATCAAAAAAGATAAAGACTTTTTTGAGTACCTTGGGGGCTTTTGGGTTCTTGGAGAGTGGAAGATTTGACGGGTGATTCTTCAATGAGAGCACGACTGACTTTTGAAGGAGAAACGGTTGCTTTTGAAATAAAGGTGGTGCGCTTGGTGTGGGTAATAAGGAAAGACGAAAAGAAGTAAAATGCAAGAGAAAACCAAAGAATCCATTTGAAAAATCTATACCAAAAACTCTTCTCTGGGTTTCTGCTGTATCTAGTGTTGTGCAAAAGCCTCATCCTCACATAAAAGCCTCTGCTCCTGTAGGGTGTTTTGGAATAAAAAATATTCATTTTCCGCTCTCTCTTAAACCTCTCAAAAGAGAAGAGGTTGAAACGAAGCTTTCTGTATTTGGTTAGTAGGTGAAGTAGAGATTAAGGAATAAGGGATAATGAATTCGTTGATGTTTCGTTTTTGCTTCAAAATTATTGATTAAAAATAGCTAGCTTGATCTACTCTACAATTATATATTTATAAAAAATGAGGTTTGTTATTTTCAAGAAAGAAATAATCATGTTGTTGCAGTAACAGTGAGAGAGAGAGTTGAGAAACAGAGGCAGAGGTCACACTGTGATGGAGCAGGAAAAAAACAAAGGGCACTTGTCTCGGTGTTTCAGTTCATTTGAGCCTTTCGGTATTCCAACATGAAAATGGCGAAAATCTCCTCATTTCTATCATCTCAATGAGAAATAATAATAATAATAAAATAAATACTTGTTTTGTATTGACTATTCCAACTAGACATTAGCTGTCTGTCTTTGGTAGGAGTAGGATTAAATTGTCTTTAAAACCTTGTGAATTTGAAGTGTAATATTCCCACTCTTGGTAGGTTGTTTTGTGTAGTTAAAATGAGTTTTTGAAATTTAAAAGTTACTTTTGGTTAATTTTATGGAGGAATAATACTATTTGTAAATGATAAAATTAAATAGTGATAAATCACAGATGATGTCAAAAAACGGTGGTGGAATTTTTCTATTTGATTGAAAAATTCTGACTCAATCATATATTATCACATCATGTGTAGATAAATTATTATGAAAAATATTATGTATATGTAGCACAAGCGGTTTATAAAAAAAATACTTCTTCTAATTATAAGAGTTTTTAGAAGAAACTTATCCAATGTAAATTTCTCTAAAAATACTTTCGAAATAAGAATTTTTTTTAAAAAAATTAGTTTCCACACAAACATTAAGTTAACTTTCTTGAAAAATTCTTCAACACGATGTAAAAGAGGAAGTACAAATCGTGTCAAACAAACCTCCATCGATTTAGAGGGCAAGAAAGACTTATTCAAGACAAAGAAAGTTCAATTATCACGTAAATAAATAAATAATAATAATAATAATTCACTCTATGCATTATTTCGAAATACATTTTTCTCTCTTTTTTTTCAACCACATATTCTTCAATAAAATAATGTTATTAAAAAATACATTTTACACTAAAAAAATAGGCTCAATCTGTTATTTCAAAATGCATTATACACTGAAAATAGGCTCAACACGTCTTTTTCGGTTTTGATATTCTTCAGTCTTATAATATGTCTAGCGAATAATACGAGTACACAATATAATTGTCAGTTTGTTCTCTTGCTGAAAATTCAAAACAAGATAAGGATTAATCAAGGGACGAACTAATTCTAAAACGAGATAGTCCTCTATAGACAAAAAAAAATATAATTAAATTACGTGTGATAGACTCAAACCACTCAAGTTCAATCTAATGGGTCTTCATTCCCATCATCTATTGATTTATTGGGGGCAACAAAAATACGATAAAGAAACGGTCGAATGAGGTCATGGACCCACGATGATAATATGTACCAGAATTAACTGATAACCATTAATTTTCTTAATATCTGGATGGAAGTCTTTTCGCCGTAGAGATTAAGCAACAGCAACTTATTATCTTATTCAATTTTATTGATTAATATAATTAAAAATGCTGAATTGCTTGCATCGTCATTAATCATATTAAGCCCCTCCATTTTATTCAAAATACATTTTTTTGTCTATTCTTATTAATTGCATATTATTTAATAAAATAATATTACACGTAAATTCAAAACTTTTTCTAACCACGCATTTTTCAAAAATTCATTAATATAAAATACATTTTTTTTCGCAAGAACACATTTTAATTGAGCCTAATGCTACCAAAAATTGCACATATTGAATTTTGAGCTTTACGACTGAGAATGAGTACGAACGTGATCTTTCGATACTTGAAATAAAGGCGTCGAGTCGTATCATCGTCGCCCCTCCAATATTTAAGTCAGAGAGATATTAATTATGAAAAAGTTCGAGTGCTGAAATTGTATGTAAAAATGTACCTAAATAATGATCAATGATTTCATATTTATAGAAGTATGTGGTGCAATCCTATCAAGACTTGATTTGATATATGTCATTACCCTTAGGAATCCTACATGAGATGAGTACTGTACTGCAATTGTAGATCTAGTCATAGTTTGACTATAACACTAAGCGATGTAGACCCCTTCTGGACGTAGGAGTCTTGAGACATTTGAATAGACTTAGAATTCCTATAATGCCGAATCAGTTCATGTCTAAGGAAACTTCCTGAGTTTGGCCAAGGAAAATGACCGAGGCCACAATAACAATGAAAACCCAAGGACGCATCTCGAGGACTCCATCGCCATGTTATCGTAAATCATATCTACAATCCTTGCGATACCCAGGGCCTATAGCGTACCTGAGGACATTTTGCCCCCGTTTAGTACATACCACCCCTCAAGACTTCGAAGTTCAGAGTGATAGTGAAGGCCTTCAATAGAGCCCAAACAGGGACTAAGTTAGCCATGAAAGTAGGTTTTAGAGTGTGTTTGGTGCATATGAAAATGAGAGAATACATTTTTTTGAAGGGATGTGATGGAGAATATGTGGTTGAAAAATAAGAAAAATTATTGATGTGATGAAAAATATTATTTTATTGAAAAATGTGTGGTTGAAAATGAGTAGAATAATGAGAATAAAAAAAAAATAATGTGATTCAAACAGGAGCTTAGAATTGTACTTTTGGGTTTTAAAAGTAGTAATATCTATGTTGCTTTTGTTAGGTTCACAAGAATTAGTTTTGTGGCAAATATATATATTTTTTCCTTTCGAAAAGTTTATTGGTTCAAACATTTTTGTTGTTCATCTATAAATTTGATACAATCCCCCAAACCCTAATATTCATCTACCAAAAAGATCATTTTTTATGTGTTTGAATAAACAATAACTAACAAATATAAAATTGGATAGCTTTCTATTTTGGTAAATTTTATAAATTATTTATAAATTGTCAAACTTTATTTTCAATCGATCATTTCAATATATATTAATAAATTAGTCAATTTATAAATTCTTCCTAAACATAGACTTAGTTTGTTTATTTATTTATTTGAAGGCGATGACAAAATTCTCTCCTTATTTAGATACAGGATCAAAATAGGCCTATTTTTCAGAGAATCATCTACTTAAAAAAAAATTTATCAAGAAAATTAGTATAGAAACTCAAAGTCAAATCAACCAGAAAGTAGATAAATTTTTTTGAACAATTTCACTAGCATCGTTCAAAAGACTTTCAGCAAGGCGTCGCTGCTCCTTTGCACCGGCCACCGGCCAAATTACATATATTGGACCATCTAATAGATATGTCATGCCTTTGGTCCCACAAATCTTGATTGTGCTTGTTTGGCCTTTCGGATTAATGAATTCTATGGGCTAATCAATAAGCTATTCTCTGAAGATAAATATTGTGCTCATCATAACACCAATGAAGTTCATGTATGCCCCCGTTGGGACGGGGAATTTGTAACCCCTATTTAGACTTGTGGACCCTTTTTATCTTTTTGAATCAATACTTGGCCTGACAAACTTCGTTCCAATAATCGGCGGGGAGATGATCTAACATATCCAGAATGAATTTCATTTTCGATTTTACGAGAATTTTTCTAAAAGCCTTTCATTTACTTCTCTTTGATGAAACTTGGTTTTTCCTAAAGTGTCTCTTTTTTTTTGGTGTAATTCTTCTTTTATTGATCGGTTTAATCTCATATCATAGTAGAGATCCCTAAAATTAAATAGAAATTTAAATAAGAAGAAGGAATGGAGAAAACTACCTCTCTCCCACCCTTCATGTTTAACCTTGTTAAGAATAGTATCACAAAGGCTAAATTATAGTCAAACATTTTGTGCTTATCTAAATAAATTATTTATTTTATTATATAGCTCAACATCAACGTGATTAATTATCATTCACTGATAAGTCTCAAAGATTATACAGAGTTCCTCGAATATTCTATCATATCCAAAAAAAAAAAAAGAAATAAAATTACAAAATTTATTTTTTCCATTTGTATTTTTTTATCAACATTCCACGACGTAGAATAACAATCATCATTGTACACGAAATTGTTTCTTGTTCGGTCTAAATCATGGCATGGACATGGTATGTCATTGAGACAAATTCCCTACTAATTAAGATGACTCATTGCCCCCAGGGCAAATCTCCCAGTGGCAAAGGGAAGGGCGGTTAGGGCTCAGCGCGGTAGTGTGCAGAGTTCGATTCCCCGCAAGGTGGAATTGGCTTTGTTGCAAGCGAGAGTTACCATAGGGTTAATAGCCCGGCCTATCCACAAGCTCTCCACCCTGGCTCCTGGGAGGCACATCCTGCGATTTACCTCCTCCACAATGGCCCAGGACAGGGTCGGTGGGGGGCCCTCAAGGTTGGGGTTCAACCTTTTTTTTTAAGATGACCCATTTAATTATTTGGTGCCTTGGGAAAGATGAAATGAAGAATGGGTCGAGTTGGGGCAAGACAGATATGGACCGCTCCACTCCCTTTTTGTACGTCCAGCACCACTCTGTCTGCAGGTAGTCCCCATCCCATGTGGGAAACCCATAGTTGGATCCTTGCATTGAATTATTTTCCAGGCTTAATTCGGTTTGTTTGTGAGCGATGATTAGCATTACAAATGAACATGGGACCAGTCCTCCTATAAATCATTGAAAATTGAAGCACAGAGGCCCCATTATGATTCCAATATAATCAGATCATGAAATATTAGACCTTTTCAAAATCTGAACTTGGTTTCATGCAGCAGTTAAACTCTCTCATAAAGCTCCTGGGCAATAGAGAAGGAGGACGGGAAGGAACGGAAGAGTGAAAGTAAGGAAAGAAAACGTTCGAATGATAAAATTCTACCTACAACAAAAGTAAGTCGAAGCTTGAAAAAGTGGAAAATCAGAAGGGCGTAATTCGAAGTGTTCAATATGAACACTTGTTTAGTAGATTAGTATTAAAGAAAAAGAAGTTAAAATTTTGTAACGCTAAATAAAACTGAAACATGCACTGGAATTAATGTTAGGACATTGACCCTACTCGGGGTGGGATGTGAGCTGTGCAATCACATGCTAGAACTTGGGATTTTAATGTAAAGTGTGAGGAAGAGGGACAGAGGGCATGTGATCTATTGTTCGATTAGCAAGTTGCAGTAGGGAGGAGAAACTAATGTGGAAAAGAGACAATATCTACATCTACACGTGACAGAAGTTTAATTACCATACTAGATTATAGAAACACATTATGTTATATGTTTCAACATATAGCATAGTTCGTTAATTATCAGATAGACCTGTGCTAAGAGAGATGTCCAAATTCGATTTCGTCAGCCCCTGTCAACAAAATTTTCATTCTATTCTCGTGTTCTATATCCGCAACTAGCGTTCTTATATTAAAATTTTTTATAAGATCAAAGTTATCCGGCTAAGATGAGTACAAGAAATAGTGATTCTCCGAAGAAAATTAATATTGTGTTATGTTAATTTTAGAATAATATTATATTTCGAAAAAAAAGTCTATAAAATTCTATTACCCTCATGAACGATATTTTAAAGACGCTTGCAAGTGCATGACTCACTTCATTATAACTTCTGCTTCAGTTTGTGTTTTCTTTCTTGATCGTCTATTAAAATGTGAACACGCCACCTTAGATGGGTATTTGGCAATCATACAATGAGGCTCACACACTATTATGAGACAGGATCCGTTGGCCATGTAAAACTTGGAAACCAAATAATTTTCGGGTCTATTTGATCCGCTGGACCCAATTATATTTGACCCGTTCCGATTCAATTGAACCTGAACTTTTCATTAAATATTTGTCAAAATTACGAAGTTTTGTTACACTCTCAACCATAAAACAAATACCATTAAGCCCATGTTTGAGCATCATTTTTGGAAAAAATGTATTTTAAAATAATGATTTTTTTTAAGAATAAATGGTTAAAAACTTAAAATATAGGAATTTTTTTAAAAATTTACGTGTAAAATTATTTTATGGGAGAATGTATGATGAAAATGAATTTTGAGAAAAATGGGGTTAAATGTGTGTTCTAAGAGCATTTCCAAGGGACTTTCTAAATATGAAATCATCTTTATTTTAAAGAACTAATATTTAAAAATAAGCTTCAAGTAATTCTATATTTTCTCTTTTTAAAATAGAGTGTATTTAAATTCCCAATTTTAGAGAGTCAAATACTTTCTATTTTTAATGTACAATGATACTTCGTAAACTACTCAAATTATATTTAAATTGATTGTCCCTTGACATATAAAAAAAGGGAAAAATTGCAGTAGTAGTCACTGACATTTTCAATTTTTTTAAACTTTACCCTAATCTTTATTTTGTACCAATGAAAGTCCCTAATTTTTCATAAATATGCAGTTGAAGTCTGAATGGATGTAAACTGTTCGTTGATCAAGAAAGTCAAAATTTAATTAATTTTGACCAATTTAAAAGGGCAAAATGGTAGTTTACATTTTCCTAATATTAAGTAAGTTTAAAATAAATAAATAACCCAAAAATAAAAATAAAATTATAAACTCACCCCCACCCCACCCCACCCAACCTCCAAATCAAAACTTGACGAAGTGTTTTCTTCTCCAACAAGACCTGTCAGAAATCGCCACCACCACCATAATCAAAATTAAACCAGGAAAAATCCACCTCCCACGACCAACCGATCGACCATCACCTCACCATTTGCCGTCATCATCNAATAAAATTATAAACTCACCCCCACCCCACCCCACCCAACCTCCAAATCAAAACTTGACGAAGTGTTTTCTTCTCCAACAAGACCTGTCAGAAATCGCCACCACCACCATAATCAAAATTAAACCAGGAAAAATTCAACTCCCACGACCAGCCGATCGACCATCACCTCACCATTTTCCGTCATCATCATTGTCGCCACCGTCACCACCACGTCAAATCGCAAGGAAAAAAATTGAAGAGCACATCTTCTTTCTCACCCCACTTGAAATCTGTAGAGGATACATATGTGTTGGGTATTTTGATGATGCCCAAATAACCCTTAGGCAATGATGAAAAATCGTGGCC
>CAIGRP010111579.1:14991-25400 GCA_903798385.1 Fraxinus cuspidata
TTCTTTTTTTTTTTTTTTGGTTTGTAGTTTACATACTACATTTCAAACCCATAATTATAGTGTTTAATCACGCTATTGCGGATAAAACTTTGTTGTGTCAGTTCTATAATTTAACAATTCTTTCACCACACATACATAAAAGCCCGCACCGACAAAATTACTGTTGTGGTTGTTTTGTGGAACAAGATCTATAACTTTCATCTTTAGAATAGGCATAACGTGCTATTCCATTCTTTGTTGCTGCATTAAACTTCTGTTTGTGCAACAAAATTGACTACCATTAAGGCTACTTCGAGTCAAAATGGTTCCAACAATGTGGTTCCATCATTGGCTACACCATTTCAATAAACTGCAATCTTATATGGGGAAAAACCAAGAAATTTTGGAGGCGTGAACTTCAAGAGATGGCAACAAAAGATATTGTTCTATCTTACCACTCTAAATTGGAAAAGTTTCTAAATGAGACTTCACTAACATTATAAGGAGACAATAATCGTGAATCGATTATTGCTTTGGATGCATGGAAGCATTCAAACTTTCTGTGCAAAAATTGTATCTTGAACAAATTGGACAACGCACTATATGGAGTTTATAGTTCGAAGAACTCGGCCAATGTACTGTGAGATACATTAGAAAATAAATACAAGACCAAGGATGCCGGAACTAAGAAGTTCAAGGTCGGTAGATTTTTGGATTAAAAGATGGTGGATTCCAAAACGGTGATCAGTTAAGTACAAGAACTTCAAGTTCTATTACATGACATCTACGTCGAGAAGATGGAATAAATCGAATCCTTCCAAATTGCTACCATCATCGAGAAACTCCCTCTTATGTGAAGAGACTTCAAAAACTATCTCAAGCATAAACACAAGGAAATGAATTTGGAAGAATTGATTGTCCACTTGAGGATCGAAGAAGACATTAGAAAAACCCAGAGAAGACATATTGTCCAACTTGGAGCAAATTTTGTTGAAACCAACTCGAAAGTTGTCAACAAGAAGCGAAAGATCTCCGGAATCTATCTGCAATTGTTTCCAAGTGAAAGAACGTTGGAAACTCAAGGGAATGGTGGGTTGATACTAGTGCTACCCGTCATGTGTGTGCAGACAAGACGATGTTCTCCAACTATCAAGAATTGGATGGAGAACAAATCTTCATGGGAAACTCTGTAAGTTCCAAAGTTGAAGAATAAGGGAATGTCACTTTAAAGATGACATCCAGCAAAGAACTCATCCTCAACAATGTCCTATATGTGTCGACATATGAAAGAACCTTGTGTCTGGGTCTCTACTTAGTAAAAATGGGTTTAAACTTGTATTTGTATCAAATAAATTTGTACTCACTAAGAATGAGATGTACGTAGGAAATGGATACATGTGTGGTGGAATGTTTTAAATGAACGTTCTTACTATTGTACCAAGGCAAAGCATTACGAATAAAAATTCAAATTCCGTTTATATGCTTGAGTTATCTTATTTGTAGCATAGTCGATTAGGACATGTGAATTACAAATTTTTGCGTAAACTTATGAATCAAAGTTTAGATCTGGTGCCCAAGATTGATCCTAATCATAAATGTGAAGTGTATTTCGAAGCAAAGTTGGCTAAAAAACCATTCCACTCTATACAAAAGAACACTACACCTTTAGAGCTAATACATAGCGATATTTCTGATATGAAATATGTTCAAACTAAAGAAGGTAAGAAATACTTTGTTAATTTTATTGATGATTGTATAATGTACTGTTATGTCTTTCTTTTAAGAAGTTAAGATGAGGCGTTAGATGCCTTTAAGCATTATAAGGTGGGAGTTGAAACTCAACTTGGTAAACGAATAAAGAATATTTGTAGTGATAGAGGATGGAATACAGGGCACCATTTGAAGAATTCTATTTCCAACATGGAATTATTCATCAAACGACGACACCGTACTCTCCTTAATCAAATGGTGTTGCTAAACGCAAAACCCGAACTCTTAAGGAAATAATAAATGCCAAGTTGTTGAGTTCGAGGTTGCCTCAAAACTTGTGAGGGGAAGCTATTTTAACGGTAAATAGTATTCTTAATAAGATACCCCTTGAGAAAATGGAAGAAACTCTATATAAACTATGAAAATGTCATCTTCCTTCCTACAAATACTTGAAAGTGTGGGGGTGTTTGCCTACGGTTGAAATCCCTAAGCCTAAGCAAGTGAAGATTGGTCTCGAAACGATTGATTACGTATTTATTGAATATTCCAATAATAGTAGTGGATATCGATTTCCTATACATAAATCCAAATTTCATGATGTACATGAGGGAACCATAATTGAATCAAGAAATGCGTCATTATTCGAAAATGCGTTTCCTTATAAGGAAAAGGAAAGTGGAAGTTCAAATAAGAGAACGTATGATACCGCCAGTGGTACTTCAAATGAGAAAGAACCACTGCTTAGTAAAAGGCTAGAACATCTACGACATTTGGTCCTAATTTTCTAACCTACATGGTAAAAATGACTCAAAGACTCTTGATGAAGCAACGTCTACACTGGAAGCATCACATTGGAAATAAGCTATCAATAGCGAGATAGATTCCATAATGCAAAATTATACTTGGGAGTTGGTTGATATACCTCACGTAAATAAGCATTTAGGGTGTAAATGGATTTTTAAGATGACACTTAAATCAGATGGATCCATTGACAAATATAAGGCTAGGTTGGTTGCCAAGGATATAGGCAAAATGAGGGACTTGACTTCTTTGATACCTACTCACCTGTAATTAAAATTACTTCGATACGGTTGTTAATTGCGATTGCAGCAATACACAACCTTGAGATTCATCAAATGGATGTGAAAACGACATTTCTGAATGGTGAGTTAGAAGAAGAGATATACATGGAACAACTTGAAGGGTTCGCCTTTCCTAATCACAAACACAAGGTTTGTAAACTCGTTAAGTTCTTTCATGGATTGAAACTAGCTCCTAAACAATGGCTCCAAAAGTTTAACAAAACGATGTTGTCAAACGGATTTATGATAAACAATAGTGACAAGTGTGTATATATAAAACATACACCAAATGTTATATGATTATGTGTCTATATGTAGACGATATGTTGATAATGGGCAATAGACATAAAGTGTTACTAAACTGAAGAAAATGCTAATGAAGCAATTTGATATGAAAGATATGGATGTGGCTGATGTGATACTAGGGATTAAGATTTCCAGAACACCGGAAGAAATCTTACTTTCCCAATCTCATTACGTTGAGAGTATACTAAAGAAGTATAACGTACTTGAGGAAAGTCCTGCGAAAACACTATTGACACAAGTTTACACTTAGTCAAAAATACGGGTGAATGTGTGTTACAACTAGAGCATTTAAAGATTATCGACATTTTAATGTATATTACGAACTACACTCGATCGGATATAGCCTTTGCTGTGAATAAACTTAGTAGATTCACAAGTAATTCAAGCCATGATCATTGGAAGGCTTTAACAAGAGTTTTTAGGTACTTGAAGTATGCCTTAACCTATGGATTACACTTCTCAAATTATCACGCGGTAATAGAAGGATATTGTGATGCGAATTGGATATCTGTCATGAAGGATTCCAAGTCTAATAGTAGTTATGTATTTACCATCGATGGAGCTGCTATATCATGAAAATCGACAAAGCAAATAACTCGATCAACGATGGAATCTGAGTTCATTGTATTGGATAAAGCTGGAGAAGAAGCAGAATGACTTCGTAACTTTTTGAAAGATATTCCATGTTAACCCAAGCCAGTACCTATAATAAGTATGCATTGTAATAGTCAATCGACTATTGGAAGGGTTCAAAACAGCATGTATAATGGTAAGTCTAGACATATCTGTCGCATACATAATATCATTAAGCAACTAATCTCTAATGCCTTCATCTCCATAGATTATGTGAAATCAAATGAGAACATTGCGTATCCATTTACGAAAGGTTTGCTAGAAATCTAGTACATTGCCTATCGAAAGGAATGTAATTAAACCTACTACGTAAAGGTCTTTGTAATGATAACCTTACTTTGTTGATTGGAGATCCAAAGATTTTGTTTCAAATGAACAGCTAAGTTATGAGGATTTAATGAAGCACTTAGGAAATTATTTCATAACTCATTTCTATGATATTAAAGTGCTTTCTACATAATGATTAGAGGTTAAGATACTCTTTTAATGATTCCTATATCTTGATTAAGTCAAGTTGAGAAGGCCAAAATATTCTTAATATGAGGTCAACTATGTAAGTGTGAAGTGGGGCTGCCTCAATGAAAGTCATTCAAATGCTGAAATTTTCTAAACACATATGAAACCCAAGAGTGGTTCAGGGCCAAAATGAACTAAGTCAAGAGAACCGAGAACGATTTAGGAAATACATTATTGTCTTGGTTTACACCAACGGTTGAATGGTTCAAGACATCATGTTCACCAATTAGCCAAGTAAATCCGATAGTATTTCACTATAGAAGGTTCAAGGCCGGAAGCTACCTTACTTGATGTGGTGTTTTTCTACTCTTTCTACAATGCATCATATTTCTGCATAACATGAGTATATTCGAATTTTCATTCATGTGGGGGACTTTTGGAATTTGGTTTAGAGAATAAAATTAAGCATGCGAAAGTGACTTGTGTCAATTTCGACCAAATCTTTGGACTTGATCCAATAGTCAAATTATGAATATAAATATATTAACTTGTTCTACTCATTGAGTAAATCGTCGTGGTATATTTGAAATTTCAAAACCAATTCTGGATAAATGAGAAATTACGGTCCTAAGTTATATAGGAAAGAGGTACATGGGCTGAAAAATAAATATCTCTATCGCTAGAGCGATGTGATCGTCGCTCGAGCGAGAGGCTAGCGAGGGAAGCTCTAATGAAAGGGTGTCATTGTCGCTCGAGCGAAAGACTAGCGATAGTAAATGCTACGACATTTGGCAAAAGTTGTTGAGTTTGGGATGCGATATTTCATTTATAACGTTTCCTCTTCTATTTAAAGAACCATTTGGACGTCCATTATGCATCCCATGTATTATACTTGCATTGAGCATTTCATAAATCTCTTGCGAAATCATTTGCAAAGCCATTTTCTTCTTGTCTAGAGAAATTCCGTGGAAAGTTTGTTGTAACTTGTGGCTTGAAATGCTTCCACGGCAAGTTGAATCCGTTGTATTTTGGGAGACAAGTGCCGTGAACCGTGAGCATCGTTGTGAGGCAATTTTGTCTTAAGGAAATAGTGTAATTCAATTGCCTGAGATTATTCTTTTCTTCTTCTTCTTCTTCTTCCCTTCTTGATTTTATTTTATTTTTTGGGTTTTTTTGTTTCTAGTTTACATTCTACATTTTAACCTCATAATTATAGTATTTAATCACGCTCCCGCGGATTAAACTTTGTTATTGTCAGTTCTATGATTTAACAACCCTTTCACCTCACATACATAAAGCCTGCACCAACAAAGGCTACATAGTAATGGATGAACCTTTCATCTCTTCTAAATAACATCCACTATGATTAAACAAGAAATGCAGATGCACTACATAAAAATTACAGAATTTTGATGAATTATACATTACTTTGATTTGTAGATCGATGAACGATATGCACAAGAGAAAGCTATAGATGAATGGCTGCCAATAACTTCTTCTAGGGATGCAAAATGGTGGTACTCAGCTTTCCACAATGTTACGGCAATAGTTGGAGCTGGAGTTCTCAGTCTCCCTTATGCCATGGCAAAACTAGGCTGGTATATTCGAACTGGACAACATTAATTTTTGAGTTTTGCAACTTAGCCCCTTTTTGGTGTAGATTAAAATCAAAATTTCAATAGATTTTCATAAAAGTTAATGAAATTTGTGGATGAAAAGTTGTAGATCCCATAAAACATGTAGTTAAAATTAATTGTTTACTTTGACTTAAAATTAATATAAGATTTTAAGTAAATACATATACATAAATTTAAACTCTTAGTGAGGGAACGAGTAATTTTATTTATTTACATCTTTAACAAACTACACATGCTGGTAAGACACAATTTTCTTAGCCCCTTTTTGAGCACATTAAAATGTTCATTATTATTCTTCTACTCATTTTCAATCACATATTCTTTAATAAAATGATATTTTTCATCACATCAATAATTTTTCCTTCTTTTTCAACCATATATTTTCCATCAATCTACTATAATACATTCTTCCAAAATAATGTGGCTCAATAGTAAACAAATCAATTATTAAATTTTCATAAATGGTGTCAGTGAGGTTCCAAAATGAAACCGGTGAATTATTTTGTTTTTGTTCAAGAGCACGTGAGGAAACTTGTATTCTTTATCTAAAACTTAATAAGTGGATGCATCTCTCACCTTAAGTGAATCACAACTACAAATCCGTGTTTCATTATAAATTTCAAATTAATCTGCTCTCAAAAGTAGAGACTATTGTAATGTTCATAATACACCAACTAATTACTCAATACTGAATTATTTAATTATATTTTGAACTTGCATTCTTTATCCTAAAACGTGCAGCAGTTAGTGGACGTGACTCTCATACTGAGGATGAACAACTATAATCCGTAATTTTCTCTTTGGTCTCAAAAGTAAGGATTATAGTTTAACCCATAAATTATTTAGCAAATACTCAACACTGAATCATTTGTTCATATTTTCAGGGGCCCTGGAATGAGTGTTCTCATAATATCTTGGATTATCACTTTATACACTCTTTGGCAAATGGTTGAAATGCATGACATGGTTCCTGGGAAACGTTTCGACAGATACCATGAACTCGGACAACATGCATTCGGTGAACAACTTGGCATTTACATTGTAATACCTCTACAACTAATTGTTGAAGTTGGTGTAGACATAGTTTACATGGTCACAGGAGGGCAATCTTTGCAGAGGTTCCATGATTTAGTTTGCAAAGATTGCAAGAAGATTAAGCTTACCTATTTTATCATGATCTTCGCCTCGGTTCACTTTGTGTTGTCTTATCTTCCGAACTTTAATTCCATCTCTGGCGTGTCTTTGGTCGCTGCTGTCATGTCCTTGAGGTAGACGACACCCTTTTTGCCTTTGAATTATGTTGTATTTCTTCTTAACATTTTTGACCAGTCATATCTGGAAAATTGTTTATTTTCTCACTGAAATAGCAAGATACAATACATTATCAACATAAAGAAATGTACATAAATCTATGGTTTCTTGAAATTCAATGATCGATATAAGATTTTATTACTGTCTTTAACCTTGTCATACGTTGAAAGAAAAGACTTTAAACTTGTACACTTCAAGCAAAAATTCCTGAAACAGAGGAGGAAAATCGATATATTGGATTAATTTCTCAATAGTTGGTCAGACCAGTTAAAGAAAATTCAGAAAACGCTTTCGTCCCTTGCTTTACTTCATGTTCTTCAATCGCATTTGATGATTATCTATTGAATCTGTTCGGCTTATATAATTTTGTATGATAATCTGATATAAATGATGGACTCCTAATTCACTGATGCCATGACATGAAGTTACTCTACTATTGCTTGGGGGGCATCAGTCGACAAGGGCTTACAACCAGACGTGCAATATGGCTACAAAGCAGCAACCACAGCAGGAACTGTTTTCAACTTCTTCAGTGCCTTGGGTAGTGTTGCTTTTGCTTTTGCCGGTCATAATGTGATCTTGGAGATTCAAGCAACAATGCCTTCTACGCCGGAGAATCCTTCTAAGGGACCTATGTGGAGGGGGGTGATTGCTGCTTATGTAGCCGTTGCAATCTGCTACTTTCCTGTAGCTCTTATTGGGTATTGGGTTTTTGGGGATGAAGTCAACGAGAACATATTTATCGCCTTAGAAAAGCCTGTGTGGTTAATTGCCATGGCTAACTTGTTCGTCGTCGTTCACCTCATTGGGGGCTACCAGGTAGATGCCTGACTTTCTTTCCCTTAGACTATTTATTCGTCTAAGAAGGTAATCTTAAAATTTTTTTATTTCTGTTTTTTCAGATTTATGCAATGCCAGTTTTTGATATGATAGAGATTGTTCTTGTAAAGAAACTAAAATTCAAGCCTAATTGGATCTTGAGATTTGTTTCGAGGAATATTTATGTTGGTATGTAAAATTTTATTTTCTACAAATCCTAAATACTATTGCTATTATATCATAATGTTCCTCACAAGTTTATGCTCTCCTAATTGATTGCAGCATTTACTATGTTTTTTGCAATTACCTTCCCTTTCTTTGCTGAGCTTCTTGGGTTTTTTGGTGGATTTGCTTTTGCGCCAACCACATACTTCGTAAGTAAACTTTCAGAGCATGTTTGATACACTCGACTAGATAGCACTGCACAAGATAACAAACAGATTTAAAGTAGACTTTATTCTTTAATCATGCACTATACTGTCCTAAAGTATACCTAGGATGACATCAAAGGTATTCTTGAAATGATGGATCTGGACTAAACAGAATTATAAAAGAGAGACATAAAACAAAAATTTTGTTGGTTGTTTTATCTACAGTTAGATATAGTCCAATGTACCAAATATGTCACAAGTGTCTTATCATATTTATTTTTATTGTATGGCTGAATATATATCTACTTTTACATATTCTTGCAGCTTCCTTGTATCATGTGGTTAGCTATATACAAACCAAGGAAATTCAGTCTGTCTTGGTTTACTAACTGGGTAAGTGCAAAATCTGCAATCAAAATCTTCTTCATTTTTGCTTTGAAAACAAGAAACCTGACCGTTCAATTTATCAATATGGATTTCAGATTTGCATTGTTCTTGGAGTTATTTTGATGATTATAGCAGCTATTGGAGGATTAAAGCTGATTATTGACCAAGCAAAGGACTACAAATTCTACTCGTAAGTTAAAAAGATTTAAGAAAATCCTCGTAGAATTTCTCGAACACAAAAATAACTTCAAGAAATCCTGGCCTTGAAATAAGACGAAGATAATTCTGTGGGGCTTTCCTTTGCATCCGGACTTCTATTTCTGCATTTTCTGTGTGTGCATAGACAGTTTTTGGACTTTCTTATTTGTAATCCCTCTTGTTTGGTAAGCAAGTTTTGATAGCACCGAACATTATAAGGAAGAAGAAAAGCTAAAAATCTTATTCATTATATTGTTTAGTCATGCATACCAAAAGTGCACTAAATGTGCATCTTTAGATTGTATGTCTGCAGCCATGTAATTGAGTGTTTGAGATATTTGAAATACCATTGTTCCAGTAACCGTACTTGCAGTGCCAAATACATGTGCAATTTGAGACCAAAAAATATCATTTTATGTTTGTTCATATATCATGAGCCTACCCTTCTGTTTCAACAACTCGTATGCAACAAAGTTGACTTTAGCTTGTATTTCTTGGAAAGCTTGTGACAATTAGGCCACATTTGGCACACCAGATTAGAATATTGATACTAGGCTCTAGTTTGGTAGAAATTAAAATCAGATTTTTAGTAAATTTAGATAAAAGTTGATGGAATATATGGTTGAAAAGTTGTGAATCCTATAAAATGTATTGAAAAAAGGGAGACTCCAATTTCCACCAATTCGGGCTCAGTATTGAAGTAATTGACCACAATTATCCAACCAAAATCACGTAACCAAAACACTCAAAAAACCGGTTGCTCAATGGCTGCCCACGAAGAGTTTAGTGTGAAAGATTATCCAACCAAAATCATGTAACCAAAACACCCAAAAAACTGGTTGCTCAACGGCTGCCCACAAAGAGTTTAGTGTGAAAGATTATGGAAGCTCAAGCATCAGCCACAAAGGCTAGAGAAGTAGGAGAAGACAAAGTATAGTCAAACACAAAACTAAGATCGAGAAGCACGAAGCCAAGAGGTTCTGTTTTCTCTCAAACATGGCTACCAAACTTTCCCACCCACTACAACAGTAACAGAGCAACACATATAAAGGGGGGATTAGGTATGGGCTTTTAGGTTAGAAAAAATAAGGCCCAATAGGAAATATGTAAGTGGGCTATCAACCAGAAAAAGTCATCCAGGCTTTGGATTGGGCCATGAGCAGTACTAATTTAATTAGGCTGCTTCAAATGGTCCAAGTATGTTATATGATTGGTTTAGACAATTGTGACTTCGATATACATTCAGTCATTTGGTTGATGCCGACTGAATAAACAATACTTACATCATCGCTCGAGAGGTCATTTGACAATAATTTGTCTAACAAACCTCCACATTGGTGTCAAATTACCTGCAAAGAAAATTATTACGTATTAGTAATAATCCAGAAAGAGAGAACCAATAAATTTGAAAATTATTTACCTCCACCGATGTTTGAAAAATCTTTGCAACTTCTAAACTTCACCAACGGTAGCACCTTAGTACCAATGTCTGAGGGATTATATTGTGTGTGCATTTTCTC